>PVJL010016936.1:0-19580 GCA_004026885.1 Lyroderma lyra | reverse complement strand
TATAAGACACTTTTGAAAGACATTGAAACAGACTTGAAGAGATGGAAAAATATCCCCTGTTCATGGATAGGAAGACTTAACATTGTTAAAATGGCCTTTCTGCCCAAAGCAATCTACAGATTTAATGCAATACCCATCAAAATCCCACAGTCATACTTACGTGAAATAGATAAAAGAATTATCAGGTTTATATGGAACCACAAAAGACCTCGAATTGCCAAAGCAATACTACATAAAAAGACTAAGGCTGGTGGCATTACACTCCCTGACTTCAATTTATATTACAAAGCATCATTAGTCAAAACAGCTTGGTATTGGCAGAAAAACAGGTATATAGACCAATGGAACAGAACTGAAAATCCAGAAATAAATTCACACATGTATGGACAAATAATTTTTGATAAAGGAGCAAAAAGCATACAATGGGGAAAAGACAGCCTCTATAGTAGGAGGTGCTGGGAAAGCTAGACAAACATATGCAAAAGAATGAACCTGAGCTGTGAACTCTCTCCATATACAAAAATTAACTCAAAATGGATTAAAGACCTTTATAGAAGACCTGCAACAATAAACTGTATAGAAGAAACCATCGGTGCTAAACCTATAGGCCTAGGACTCAAGGAAGACTTCATGAACCTGACCTCAAAGGCAAGGGAAGTAAAAGCAAAAATAAATGAATGGGACTATATCAAACTAAAAAGCTTCTGCACAGCAAAAGAAACCATCAACAAGGCAAAGAGGCAGCCAACTGAATGGGAGAAAATATCTGCAAATAACGCATCAGATAAGGGTCTAATATCTAAAAATATATAAAGAACTAAGAAGACTAAACAACAATAAAACAACCCAATGAAAAATTGGGCAGAAGAACTAAACAGACACTTCTCCCACGAAGAAATACAAATGGCCAGCAGACATATGAAAAAATGCTCATCCTCATTAGCTCTCAGGGAAATGCAAATCAAAACCACAATGAGCTACCACCTCACACCTGTGAGAATGGCTGTTACCAACAAGACAAGGAATAACAAGTGCTGGAGAGGATGAGGAGAAAAGGAACTCTGGCACACTGCTGGTGGGAGTGCAAACTGGTACAACCACTGTGGAAGGCAGTGTGGAGGTTCCTCAGAAAATTGGGAATGGAGCTACCATTGGACCCAGCAATCCCCCTTCTGGGGATCTACCCCAAAGTCTTGAAAACCTTTGTCCGCAAAGAGTCACGTACCCCAATGTTCATCGCAGCGCTGTTCACGGTGGCTAAAACATGGAAACAACCAAAGGGCCCTGCGACAGATGACTGGATACAGAAGCTGTGGTACATATACACAATGGAATATTACTCAGCTGTAAGAAAAGATGAAATATTGCCATTTGCAACAACATGGATGGACCTGGATATTATCATGCTTAGCGAAATAAGCCAGATAGAAAAAAAAAAAAACAAAAACTGTATGACTTCACTCATCTGTGGAATATAAAACTGAAAGCAACAAAGAAAAAAGAAATGAACAAACAAATAACCCATGGACACAATCAATAGTTCGTTTGTTTGGGGACGAGTGGGTTAGGGAGGGGAGAAAGGGGAGGGGGTGGGAGAGGAGGGGGGGAAGCTAAATATATGGTGATGGAAAGACAAGTCACATTAGGTGGTGAACTTACCATACACGTTGACAATGTACTGTAAAATTATATGCCTGAAACCTATGTAATCCTTGCTAAGAAAGGTCACCGCAATAAGTCTAAAAATAAAAAGAAATTAAAAATATATATAAAGACACTGGGAGTCCTCTTAACGTATGTACTTCATCACGAAGTGGCCTTTTGGAAAAGAGCTGGCCCTTGTACTTTTTCTAAAATTAAGATAAATATTTAAATGCTTTTGAAACACTAGAATTGTTTTCTTACTTGCTTGCTATGTTTTATTTCTCTTGTGTTATTAGTTTTACATTCCAAATGCTCTTAAGCTGAGAACAGACGACCCAAAGAATCGTGTTCAAATATTCAGACACAGAGGAAACAGCAGCTTAAGAGAAATCACAATACAGATCAATGTGCAATATGGCCAAGAATAGAAGAATGGGGGAAGGAACTCCAATTGTTAGTATTCACAGAAACTGTGTGCCTGACTCCAACGTGCCCTCCTTGAGAGCTTTAGTTTCATGAGGGAAAACAAACTCCTTATGGAACTTTAGGAAACCCAGGAGCAACCAGAGAACAGTCAAGCAAGCTTAGAGAGTAGAAATCGCCAGGCGTATGTCGTTAGAGAAAACCGGTTTGTGTCCTGCTCAATTGATAAGCTGTTGCTTTAGTCATGGGCATTTCCTGGGGAGACATCATTGACCTGTAAAACATGTACAGTAATTGCTGCCTGGAACACCTCCGAAGAACCATTTGGGAGGATCCTAGGAAACAATGTGACAGACTTTGGTGACTCATGGAGTCCTGAATATGCAACCAGTAAACTATGAAAATCCTGGTAGGGTGATGCAAATGGACGTTAGGAAGTGGAAAGGGAAGGCTTCTTCCGGGATATTAGCAACACAGTATCACCAGGTGGGCTTTCTCTAGGTTCAGTGCAAGACTTGGAATTCAACATGGTCAGTGCATTGGAGAAGGTGCAGGAGGCGAGGGTTTGACGGGGGCGAAAAGGGAGAAGAAAAACAGTGAATCTTCGAAAAGCAGAAATAGGCCGGAACTTTGGAAGAGTCAGAAGCAGTGCTGACCACGCCACAGTGTGACTGCTTAGCAGAGGGAGTGTGGAGCGAGTAAGAGAACTGGGGACACAGCCAGGACTCTGTTTTCCATGTGCCATCCCTCTGCCTGCCTACGTTTATTTGATAGCGATTTGTGCGTGGATGTTTACTATGGGCTGTTGGATGTGGTTTTCTTCTCACTCAGTCACACTTGGTAGCAAATGTTAAGAGAGGTTTTCGAGTCAAACCTCCTGGCGTGTAGTCTAGCAAGTCAAAAAGATAATGACGGCGGTAATAGTTACTAACTGCCCAATGCCTACAGTAATTTAGGTATATGTCCAACATCTCTCTGCGTCACCTTCACCTTATGAGATAGGCAACGCTGTTTCTTTTACAGATGAAACTATTGAGATTCAAAACAAATGATTGTAGCACAATAACGAGGGTGGAAATCCAGTTCAGTTAGGCTCCAGGGCTCATTTACGCCTCAGAAGACATACTTTCAATGATGCCTTTTACGAAATGCTTCCTGCACTACTGCTTATCTTCTGGCTTTGGCGTCTTGTATGCTCCATAGCTGTGGAATAATCTGAACGAGGAAACCACATACGAGTAACCATGGAAGTTGACTAGAACAAAGAGGGTAAGATGAAAGTGTGTCAAATAGATATTTCTTTTGCATTCTTTTAGTTGTGCCAAGTGCTGTTTTGAGAAGGATTTTAAATTCAAACCCAGCTTAGTAGAGAAGTGGGCCTCTGTTCATCAGCAGTGCGTTTCACGGAGTAGGGAAGAGGACAGGAAGGGTGCCCCGTAGCTTCTGATGAGGGTTTTGTTCAGCCTCCCAGTGGTCCACGGTGCTCACAGTGAATCTGACTTGCATTCACCCCATCTGAGAAAACATCAGACAAATCCAGTTTAAGGGAGACTCTACCCAATAACTGGCTAGGACTTCCTTTTTTTCTTTTTTCATCCCCATTATATCAATCTAGTATACTTTTAATTCGTGTTTTAGTTTTTTTTAAAAATTTTTCTTGTAAAACTGGAAGTTTTCTGGTATATGAGAGAAATAGAGACTTCAGTTTATTTCACATGGTGAACCAATCGTCCTAATAGCATTTATATTAGTATGAAATAATCCATCCTTTCCTCCTTGGTTTGAAAGAACCATGTATTTAATGACAATTTGATCACAAAGGGTTTCTCTCTAGATTTCCTATTTTGCTCCCTTTACTTAAATATTCTTTCCTCAACATCCCATTGTTGTAATTATTATAGTTTTATAATATATTTTACAATCTATAAATATCACAGTTACCCCCGTTTCATCGTTTTCATTATTGCCTTGGCTAATGGACTTTTCAAAACTATCAGGATCCTAAAGCCTTAAAGAAAGCCTAAGGAACTGTTCCAGACAAAAAGGGAATAAAGAGTCATCACAAGTACATGCAATGGGTGATACCCGATCAGTGTCTGGACTGGAAAAAATAGTGTGCAGAGAACACCATAGATGTTTGACAAAAATTGAATATAGTATCTGCAGTAAGTACTAATAATTTTGCTACTGTGTTAGATTTACTGATATTAATTACTATGGAACATGAAAACGAAGGTCCTTGTTCTTTCTAAACGCACAGCACGGTACTAGGAGACAAAGTAGTGTAACATTTCAATTCACTCTGCAAGGGCTCAGATAAAAGTTTTAAATGTGCCTATGTGAGTGCATATAGTATGTAAAGAGAAAGAGAAAACAAAAATTAACAGACTGTAATTAGTCGGTGATTCCGAGTAAAAGGGGTATATAGGTATTTTTGTTGTATTCTTGCAACTTGATGGACGTTTAAAAATACATACAAATAAAAAGTTACAAAAATACAAATAAGATAAATAAAACATCTACCACTTGAACCCACTCAGCAGTGTAAGCAGTGCAGAAGGGCCAACGATTATGTGTATCCTGTAACACACAAGAAGTTACATAGGGTCGCCCATCAGATACTGTTGCCAACAACCTGTGGTCCGAGACTAAGGAAATCTTCTGAGGTAGTTCCAGTTACAGGAAATACAGGAGGCACAGGAACACATGAAGTGACACCATGAGAATGCAGTCATCCAGGGGGGACATTCTGTAGGAAACACTGACCTAGTTTTAAGCAAATCAGTGTCGCAAAATCTGTGCCCCTGTTTCAGATTAAATGTGACGTAAAGAGTACCACCAAGGCCAATTCCTTCTGGTAATTTAGGGGAATTTCAAAAATTTTGAGTGGGTGTTTTTTTCCTGAATGATAGTAAGAACTAGTATTCATTTTATTTTGTATGATAATGAAATTGTGTTTATGTGGAAGAATTTAAATTGAATTTCTGGTATGTTTTTAAACGTATAATGAAATATTTTCAAAAAGGCCATTATCATGATATACAGAAGCTTCTTTACAATACTTAAGGCACACAGACCAAAATAGAAAATCCATATGACTACACTGAAGACCTAGAAGATGAGTATATGAATGGTTAGGCATTCTTTTAAATTTCTGTGAAATGGGACATTTTATAACACATTATAAATCAATGAAAAGAATTGTGAATAATCTACCAAAGCTGACTGGCAGATAGCAACTTTAGTAGGCAGAGAAGTCAGAGGAAAGACAGGTAAGGAGTTACCACTGCCTGCTAAAGCTCCGTAAGCACTGGACACAATAACTAAGAATCGGACATAGTTAGCCATTGGGAAAACACAGTGATCGGGTTGACCTGGGTCACAGGCAGAGGTAGAAACAGACTCGCAAAATGACAGGACCCACACTTGGTAGCGGTGCTCGTGCAGAAATGGATGCTTTCCTCCCCTCTGGATTGGGATAGTCAGCACGCGGTCACCTTGGACCAGAAAAGATGACAGCTTTTCCAATTGTGCGATCCGCGTGGCTCTTATGTCATTGAAAACTAATTCTTCCTGAAGCAGATTAAGTATTCCATTACAATTCATATGCCTCTTGCCAGCAAGAGGGAAAGGAATAACAACAACAAAACAACGCAATACAGCCAGAAGAGGATGCTGTAATCGGAGAGCAAGAACGGAATATGAGTTCATGTTAGCCAAAATGTAGACTACTAAAAGGGCTTAGTTTTGCTTTCATTTATGCAATTCCCTTAAGGAAAAAATGAATACTTAATGCTGGTTTATATTTCTATTAAACTATGAGATGTTACCACGTGTGCAAGAGATAATATTTATGATTCTAAAGACATTTTAATATATATCATTAAAACAAAACTGAGGATGAGATACAGAATTACAATGAGGAGGAAACTACGACAGCTATCAGCCAGTATAACTATCAATTCAGAAAGAAGGATTTAAATTTGAGGAGACTGGTCATTTACGTTATAGGTTTCCCAGGAACTTAGCATGAAAGTTTCGGTTTGCATTTGGACATTCCTTGTAGCATCCCAGCAAGAAAACAATTCTTAACAAGCTGAGGAGTTAAGGATAAGACGTGAGAAATTAAACCTCACCAAGGATGTATGTGTTCATTCAAGCGCTCATCAGTAATATTTACTACACATACCGCTAAGGCTATGGATAGAAAGTCAAACAGTATTTTAAGAAATTCAGGCTGCACCAGAGGGCTAAACGTGCACACCTCCCAGTAAAGTTAGAGAACTTCTGCTCAGTGGGGTGATTTCCTGTGCTTCCAGGGGCCGTTCATTAGAGACAGTATCAGCGTGACACGCTTGGAGCCTTTGAAGAATGGAGAGAAAGCTGGGGACTAAGAAGCACCACGACAAGTACAGAGGACGGGCTGACAGAGTGCACACGAACGTACCGTGTGGGCGACGGGACACCCTGCTAAGGAGTTTGGTGCTATCTACGTCATTGCCTGAGGAAAGTCACTGGACATGTTGAAGCAGAGGAGTGATGGAACCTGACTGGTCACTGTGGGCGTTGGAAGGAAACAGGGTGTAGAGGTGGCAGGGGTGGCACCGGAGAGCACAAGGTACAGACCACTGCAGTCCTCCGGGCAGGTACGAGGGACAGCGGAGCACGAGGTTAAGGGATTTGGGAGATTCCCTAGGAAATCTGGGAAAGCGTTCTCAAAGCAAGTACCAATGGACGGGCAGCAAGGATGAGTGGGCAGAACTTTTTCTGGGATGGTACTTAGGCTTTTTACACTTGTTTTTGTTCCCTGAACATTTTTACCAAAGACTAAATATTTTAGGAGAGCTTTAGGTTTTTAAGAAGATGGAAAATAAGATACAGGAGACGTCCCACCTTCTCCTGCTCCCACACGTGCAGAGCTTCCTTCACTGTCACATCACTCACTGGGGTCGTGCATGTCCTATGAAAGAGAAATCTAGATTCCTGCTAGCGTAGACCTGCACAAGTATGTTGCCCATTTTTTCAAAAATAAAGGTCCCAAAACAACGTAATAAAAATAAAGGAGCGTGTTCCCACCGACGATGCTGGGAAAACAGGGCGCGCCTCCACGTTCACCCTCACAGAGGAACCTCAACCTAAACCTCCCCCGTTATACAGACATTAAGTTCACAACCTTAGCGGTGTGTGTATTACATAAAAGAAGAGTACCTCATAACCTGTTAGGTGAGCCTGCACTAGGATTTCTATGGAACCCAGGGCTTGATTCTTTGGCACAATTCTAAAGGCATGATCCATTAAAAATAACAATAATCACCTGAAGGTTACCAAAATTTAAACCTTTTGTTCTGTGAGAGATTCCATAAAAGGATGAAAATAAAACTACAGACTGGGAGACTATATTTTAAAACCAGGTAACTAACAAAGCCTCATGTCAGGAAGGTATAAAGAATTCTTAAAATTCAAAGGAAAAAGAAAACACTCCAGTTTTAAAAATGAGCCAAAGACAGGAAGATACATTTGGCCCAGGAAGCTACGACAATGGACAATAAGCACATAAAACATGTTCGTCAACATTGGACATGAGAAATGTATCGCTACGTATCTACTAGAACAGCCCCAATTAAACATGGTAAGAACCCCAGATGCTGATAGTGGTCTGCAGAAGCTGCATCATTCCTGCATTGACATTAAGAATGTACAAAGTCACAGCCACTTTGAACAGACTTGGATAATTCCCTGTATATCAAACGTACACTGAGGCCTGGGACTCACACGCCTGTGCATTGATTTCAGACAACGAAAATCTTACGTCCGTGCAAAGATCTGAATATGACTGTTCATGGTAGCTTGATTCATGACAGCCCAACCCTGGGAACCCCCAAAATGTTCTACATTAGGTTAATGGAGAATCATACTGTGGCACATCCATACCATGGAATGCTACTTGGCATAAAACGAGGTCACTATTAACACACACAACTTGGGTCTCAAGAGCATTCTAATGAATGAAAAAAAAAACAATTTAAAATAAAATACTGTATGAATCCATTCCCTTACAGTGATGAATGACAAGCTTGGAGAGATGAAAAACAGGGTCCTGGTTGTCAGGGCTCACGTACAGTAGGGATTTGGGGGTGGGATGAAGGTGCCCTCAGCTATGAAGGAAACAGTAAGTTGAATGGTGATTCCCAGAAAAGTGCGTCTGTATCCTTTATCCCCAGCGTGTGTGGGATTTCCTTTCATGGCAAGAGACAGAAGTAAGGGAAGGATCTTCAGAGGGAAAGACTGTCCTGGATTGTCCTGGTGGCCTTAAACTCCATCACAAGCACCTTTGCACAGGACACACAAAGGCAGACACACAGAAGAGAAGGTAATGTGAACAAGGAGCTGGGAGAGGTGGTCACAAGACAAGGAATGCTGATACCCACCAGCAACGGCACGAGGCAAAAACATTTTCCCTTCGAGCCTCCATAGGAGCACGGCCCTGTCCACACCTATACTCTGGACATGTGGCCTCCGGAACTGAGTGAAACTAACTGTCTGTTGTTGCAGGCCATCCAGTTTGTGACCTTTTGTTTCAGCAGCTACAGGAAACTAATGCAAACTCACGTAGCAGCACAGGAAACTGGTAGCACAAGGCCAGCCTTGGCGGTGAACTCCGTCACCTTGATTGTAGTCGTGGTTACAGGAATCGACGCGTGTGGTGGAGCGACAAAGCCTTATGCTCCTGTGCACAGAGTGGATTTCTGCTTTTGACAATATTCTTTTGTTACGTAAGAGGCAGCCAATGTGGCAAACTGAAGGTGAGTGCCTGAGCCTTCTTTAGGCTGTTATTGCAACTTGCTGTGAATCTATTTCAAAATGAAAAGTTCAAAAATTCAGTTGACACATTAAGATAGAATGAGATGCCTTTTTTCCTACGGAGGTTTTGGTCATTAAAACATTCATGTATGCCATGATACAGCTTCCCAATATTTTAGTTCTTACACACATATTACAGGATTCAAAAATGTCTTCCTGAAAACTTGAGTGTGCCGAAATTCCATTGCACATCTAACACAACTTAGGTCTTTGTAAAGCACACGGCTAACAGACTGTATGTAATGTTGTCTAGAAGCCTCGCAAAGAGAGGGAAGAGCTTTGTGTTCTGGTAGAACTTGGGCTCTTTGGAACTGCCGAGGGCCTGGTTCTTAGGTAATCGAGTGTTTAAACCAGCATCAGCCAAGTCCGTGGTTTTCAACCACTGGTCTGCCCATCAGGTCTGGTCAGCAGAAATTTCCTGCCTATTCTTAAAATAGTTAAATGACACTGAAGTAAATTTATTCTTCTCTCATAAATACATCCTGGGAATATGAAGTCATTTCATAGAATGGCAAGAAAGTTCTGGTGGACCAGATCCGGCTCAGGGACCAGTGGTGGAAAACCACGGGTGAGCCATTCAGAGTCACTAACTCACAGGCTAAATTTTAGTTACTGAAGCTGCCGCAAACGTTTTTTAGCTTTAGTTTCTTTATTTTATAACAATAAAGATCTACAAATACTTAGCTACGTTTGGAAGCAAGGGTTTCATCACTGGACTCTACTGCTGAAAAATCATGTGCATGTGCACTCAGAACTGGCAATACTCAGACTGTTTCTGGTTTCCTATGGTTAGATTGAGTTCACTGGCATCCTGTCATGGCCTTTTTGGCATGTCGTTTTTCCGTCTCTTATTCTTCTTTAAAGATGTTCAGAGGCTCAGATATTGGGAAGTTATCTTAGTATTTTACGTGGAAATATTATGTTTTCAGTGGAAAGATTAGTAAAAATAATGTACAGATAGAAATATTTATTTTGCAACTGTGTTAGGTCATTATTAAGGTTAGTATTTTTTTGGAAGATACTTTTACAGTGATTACGGTTTAAATATTTTGATAGAGATTTATGGAAGCATTCTAAAGTGTGTTTCTTATTCTCTGTTACATAATTATAGGAGCCAAAGGTACAGTCTTGAAAATTCAATTTATTGGGGTGACACTCGTGAGTTTAATTATGGATCGTAAGTTTACATTTCTGAAGTCCGTCGCCTGCAGTCGTACTGCAGTGTGTGCTCAGCGCCCAGCATCAGCCCCTCCATCAGCACGTGTTTGGCCTGCTTCCCTCCTCCTGCCACCCTCCCTCACGTTCCCTTTGGTAACCCTCAGCCGCTGTCTGAGTCTGGACTGTCTGTCTTGTCCGTCTGTCGCTTTCAGTTTTTCTATCCTGTCTCAATTATTTTGCTGATTAGCGTGATCACCTCAAGATCCACGTGTGTCCCTGCAAATGGCAGTGCATCATCTTGGCTTATAACCGAGTGATACTCCATCGTGCGTATGGACCACATTTCCTTTATCCCATTACCTGTTGAAGGACACTTTGGTCCTTTCCGTATCTTGGCCTAAAGGTGCAGTTCTTCTGCATTCTACTGCGTCTGTACCTGGCAAGGGCTTCGTCAGATGTTTAATCTCCAATGGATGCTAGGGACTTGTTCACATGAAAACCTAGTGCAGCCCACATTAACCTCCTAAAACTCACGGCGCTTGCTTCATTGAAACCAGGTACATTTCACCCGGTTCCATGAGTGAAGGGCGTTATGTGATTGCTACGTTTGTGTTGAGTCTGTTTTTGAAACAGGGGAGTTTCCAGTTCACGCTTGGACAGGACTAAAGTGTTAGGGCAGCTAGAGCAAAGGAGTGGTCTTTCTAGGGAACTGAAGGCAAACACAAGGAGAAACAAATGAGGGAAGGAAACAGGAACAAAACACATGGAAAGAACACGAAGAGAATCACGGATAATTGAAGGAGGCAGGGAAGACGGAGGAAGAAAGGAAAGGGAGGAAAGAAAGAAGAACTGAGAACAGGAAAAGAGGAGAGGGAGAGGGAGAAGGAAAGAACAGAAGAAAGAAGGAAAAGATGAAGGAGAGAAGAATGAGCAGCAGAAAACATTGCAGAAGAAGAAAGAGGAGGAAGAAATAAAGGTCAGGGAGGCAGACGTGGTCGGGAGGGTGGAGGGCTGTAAGGTGAGGAATGACACTTCCACATGGCCCTGAACTGTCCCTCTGACATCTTGGTCAAGTGACTTCCCTTAAGGATGGGACCAGGTAAAGAAGAAAAGCAAGGGACATGATTGCAAGGCCGCCATCGAAGAAGTGCCCGACAGTTTCCTTCGTGCTTGTGAGTTACTCCTACATTGAATTAAACATAGAGAATCGATTCATTACCGTGAGTATGCAATTGTTTCTTTTTGCTCTCTTTTTCTTTGTTAGAGTTTTTCTTATTGAGGGTAAAAGTGGAAACTGCCTTCGCAGACCTCAATTTTGTACACAATAGACCGCTGGTGAGGAGTGGACAACTCTGTCCAGACACTGGGAATAGTGTCCCTCAGTAAAGGAACTTGGGAAGGCTAGAGAAACACGTGGGTGGTCTTCCTGGTTATTCAACTCTCAAGCCACCCTTCCCCTCCTCTCTGTAATGTGGCATATTGGGGTTTTGATTGTGTTTAATGATGGTGTGGACATAGATGCAGGGACGCACACAGCATAGCTCACTCTCTTCCCACCATGAATCATCCCACTCTGAGGACAGTACACATGAAACAAGAGAACAAAGGTGAATTAAGTAATCATTCGTTAGAGCTGAGTTAGCATTCCAATACAAAGCAGGTTGAGTTGTAGTACACCAAAAGTAACTAAAAGTCTCAGTGAATCCTGTGTCTAAATCCTACAATTTGTGCACCAGGCCCATAGCACAAGGAAGAAAGTTAAAAAGAAGGTGGGTCAGGTCGGAGCATATGGATCAACACACTGTGGAAAGAACTCATGCACCTCACCACAATGAAACAGAAAGAGACGATGGGCCCTCTGATTCCCAAAGAAACACTGTTTACTTATTCAGTGGCCTAAAGTGGAGTAAGAACATTAAAAAGAATAGGAGACGCGTGTCTGCTTCTAAGGCATAAGAACATCACCCTCTAGGAGTGATTGCCCAGTGACAGCCTGGAGTATGAACGACACTGCTAGAGGACTTAGAAGCGGGGAAGCCAGGAACTAATTTAGCCTGGGCCGATGGCGCTGACAGTTGCCCTGTTCCTACGTTCCAATGACCTGGAGATTGTTCCCCTCCTATAACTTACGTATAGAGTCGCACTGAGCTAGACTGGGTCTGCAGAGAAAATTGGAAGTAGCTCTGGCTTCTGAGTTTTGGTCATTGAGACCCAGAGACGTCAAATCGAAATGACAGCTATTTTGGATATTTACTAGTCTACTGGGGACCTAATTGGAATTTACAAGCACAAGGTTATAGGGAATGGTTCCAAGTTATTATAACGAATTGCTCTCTTTCTTTAAATGATATTACATGACTCAGAGTCATAGTAAGCACTCATGTACGATCTAATATGATTCTCATAATCAATGAGAAAAACGTAAGACGTGTCAAAGACTTAAAGATCACTCTCTTTGTTTTTTAGTCACAACAGTATTAAACAATATTGAAATATAACAGCACTTTTTTCTTCAGTCTGTTGCTTGTAGGGTTTCTTTTTTACGCATTCAAGCAGATCTGGGTCACCTCAAATTTTCCAAAGACTGCTCAGGGAGTTTTAATCACACCTGAGAAGATGCTTCAAAGAGTGGAGATGTTCTGACCCATTTCCTCATTTTTCCAAGGGCAGCCATTATTGTAATTAAGATGTCCAAAAACATTTTATTACCTCATTTACAGAGTATAACAGGGCAGCTTCTCTCTGTTTCTTTGTCGAAGCAATAAATAGCAAGCGTTCACAATTGTTGAATAAGTATTTTGAAAAATAGTTTTCTAACTATGCATGTTAGAGTTATCATAGTAATATAGATTTTGTTTCTTCTGAGAAAGAGTACACAGATTTTTGGAGAACTAGAGAATAACATAAACAGTCACAATTTCTCCCAATAGAGGGAGAAATATCTTTAAATACACGTGTATATTCAGGAGGTTTCAGGCCAATAAAGGACACCTCAGCCAAGTCCGTCTCAGAAAAGGAGGTTCAAAATTTTGCAGAACAAAGAACATTTCTTTTATATGCAGGACTATTACTAAAGCCAATACTTGAGTTTAGTGAGTGCCACTGTACTGTCATCTATAAACTTTAACTAATTATATTTGAGTTGAATTTATGTGTGGCTTCTCAGTGTAAATTGTTAACATGATAGCTAGGTTTCATTTGAAGTCACACCTAATTGTAAGGCTATTCACACTCAAAATGCTACTTATGCTTTACTTGTGAGTTCATTCAGAGATGTATTTATTCTAAAGGGGATGCATTAGGATTATGACCTTTATATCCTCTTCCATATCCTCAACTAAATGAACACAAATGAACACTTTAAAGCTTAGGAAAAGATATTTCAGAAACTATATTTTCGATTTACTCCTTTTTTCTTCACTTCTTAGGGAATTTTCTATTTACAATTAAGCATAACGCTCAAAATTCCATCTACTTTGTGGGATTTTAACACTCGTTTTTGTATCTTGAACATCAGTGGAAAGTACTATTTGGGGAACTTTAAAACTATGCCAGATAAGAGAAAAATTCTGCCTTTTCCTCAAACTCAAATTTCCAACCCAGTTAGAAAGGGAATATGACAGAAAAGAGTTGCCCAATGCCAAGGTCAGGAAAGTGAAAAGATAAAAGAATTGTGAGTTGAAAGACAGAAAAACCTGCAATGAATAGCTTAGGTAATTGATCAAAGAGAGAAAATCACAATAAAAATCAATAATGCGTATACTTAAATGCAAATACATATTCTTAAAAACAGGTAGTATGCATGTATTTTCACATTTGTGTTGGCATTTGACTGCTCCCTCTGGAAGGAGTTATAGAGGGCACATCTGTTTTCAGAGACCAGTCTTCTGCATTCAAACACTGGTATGTCATCTTCAAAAATGTACCAAGTTTTCCGGTGTAATTGATTAAGATTTTGTTTTTAGAGCAGTTTAGGTTTTCGACATAATTAAAAGGAAGGTGCAGAGATTGTCCATATCCTCCCTGCTCCCACATATGCACACCCTCCCCCATTATAAAAACTCACCCGAATGCCCCTCCGCCTTTTTTTATACCAAGGATGAACCTGCACGGACACATCATTGTCTCCCAAAGTCTCTAGTTTAAGAATCACTTCTGGTGTTGTGCATTCTGTGGGCCTTGAGAAATGTGTAACACATATCCATCATTAAAGTGTCCTATCAAGTGTTTTCACTGCCCTAAAAATCGTCTTGCCTCCTTTTCCCTACCTGGCTACCCCTGATAACCACTGATCTTTTTATTTCTTTTTTGAAGTAGTGTTTTAATTTTCAAAAATGTTTAATTAAAAATTTTTTTATTACTTTCAGGTCTACAGTGATAATACCAATAAGTCCATTACACAACTGACACTATATATGATTATTATATTATTGGCTATAATCCCTATACTGTATTGTGACCATTTTTTAAATTATCCTGAGCATTCCATATTATTTTATATTAGTTTCAGATAGACAGCCTATTGGTTAGACATTTATATAATTATTGAAGTGATCCCCCTGATAAGTCTGCTACCCATCTGACACAATACATAGTTTTTACGTTATTGACTATATTGCTGATACTGTTGTTTACATCCCTGTGGCTGTTTTGTAACTACCAGTTTATACTTAATCCCTTCAACGTTCTCACCCAGCCCCCAAACCCCCTGCCATCTAGTAGCCATCAGTTTGTTCTCTATATTTGTGAGTCTGTTTCTGTTTTGTTTATTTGGTTCTTTAGATTTTACATAAAAGTGAGATTCTATGGTATTTGTCTTTCTCAGTTTGACTTATTTCACTGAGCATATTACCCTCTAGGTCAAGTTTGTCCAACCTGCAGCCCAGAACAGCTTTGAATACAGCCCAACACAAATTTATAAACTTTCTTAAAACATTAAAAAATTATACACAGACCTCTTTTTTTTAGCTCATCGGCTATCATTCATATTAGTGTGTAGCCCAAGACAATTCTTCCACTGTGGCCCGTAGAAACCAAAATGTTGGACACCCTGCTCTAGGTCCATTCATGTTATCACAAATGGCAAGATTTCAGTCTTTTTATGGCAGATTGGTATTTTATTTTATATATGTACCAAAAATGTCTTTATCCAGTCATCTGTTGGTGGACATCTTAGTTGTTTCCGTATCTTGGCTAATGTGAATGGCGCTGTGGTAAATGTAGGGGTGCATACATCTTTTCAAATTAGTGTTTTGGATTTCTTTGGATAAATACCCAGTAATGGCACTGCGGAGTAATCAGGTTAGTTGTAGTTTTAATTTTGTGGGGAACCTCCATAATGTTTTCAATAGTGGCTGCACCAATTTGCACTCACCAACAGTGCACAAGTGGTCCCTTTTCTCCACATCCTTGCCAACACTTGTTTGTTGATTTATTGATGATAGCCATTCTGACAGTTGTGAGGTGTAGCTTATTGTGGATTTTATTGCATTTTTCTAATGATTAGTAACATCGAGCATCTTTTCATGTATCTATTGGCCATATGTATGTTCTGTTTGGAGAAATGTCTATTTAGGTACTCTGCCCATTTTTGTTTTTTATTGAATGGTTTGGTTTTTTTGGTGTTGAGTTAGATGAGGTTTTAAAATAAATTTTGGATATTAAGTTCTTACTGGATGTATTTTGGGGAATGTCTTTTTGTTTTGTTGACAGTTTTGTTTGTTTTGTTTTTTTCTGTGCAAAAACAGATGTAGTCCCATCGGGGTTTTTTTTTTTTCTTTTGTTTTCCTTGCCCAGGGAGATGCAACACTAAAAATATTACCAAGGGTAATGTCCATCCTACAGTTGTTTAATGTTTAATTTCTCCATGTATCAATCTGTACTCAGTCAGTACTACCAAGAGGCATATGGAATAAGGAATTTATCATAGAAATTAATACAAACGGTCTCTTAAACTATCCTCATTTTTCTGTATTCTTTTTTATTTTTGCTGTTCCAACTAGGTGTTTGCTGCTACTTTGTCTTCTAAATCACTGATTTGATGCTCTGTTTTATTTAATCTGCTGTTGACTCCTTCTGGTGTATTCTTCATTTCACTTATTTGTTCTACGTGACTGGTTCTTTTTTATATTTTCTGTGTCCTTCTTTTTGCTTACGATCTACTTGTTGGAGTTCTTACTACGTCCTTTAAGCATATTCATAACCAATGTTTTCAACTCAGTTTTTGGTAGTTTGGTTGCCTCTACTTCATGTAGTTCTTTTTCTGGAGTTTTCTCCTATTCTCTTATTTGAGACTAATATGTTCCCTCATTCTGGCTGCCTCTCTGTGCTTGCTTCTATGTATAAGGTAGGTCTTCTTCCATCTCTTAAGTTTTTGCCAGGTTGCCTTATATAGTAGGTGTCCCACGTCGTTCGGTGGTACAGTCTTCCTGATCACCTGTGCTTGTGTTCCAGGAGTGTCCCTCGTGTGTATTTTCCTGTTGTAATTGAGCCTTGATAGCTTTGGGCACCTTAGTGAGTGGGATTGACTCTCAGGCTGACTGGTTGTAAGGACTGGCTATACCAAGGGCATATAAACTGCTGTGTAAGGACTGACCTCTCAGAGGGGGATCTACCATAGCCAACTCTTATGCCTGTGAGACCACCTTTGAGTGTGCTGCTTGTGGGGCTAATTTTGGTGTGATCTGAGGTTGGCCTCTGCATGTGTTTTTCCTGATGCCTCTTGGGAGAAGCTCATATGCTCGCCAGTTTCCACCTTGACGGTGACTGGCCTGGGACTATCTGATAGGAGCTACGTAGATATACGCAGTTAGTTTGCTGCCTGCACTAGACCTGGAGGTGTGTGGTGGTGACTTCATTGTGAACTAAGACTGACTGCCACCAATATGAGGCCTGCAGCAGCTTAGCAAACTGTCCAGGTTCCCACTGGGCCTGTTGCCACTGGCTAGCTTTTCAAAGGACTCAGCTACTGAGAGAGCCTCCTTACATTTATGAGCCATGTTCATTGCGTCAGTGTTGAAGGTGCACCTGGTGATGCTGCCCGAGTTAGGCAGGGTAAGGTCCTAGGGAACCATGAGGTGTGGCCGGTGGCACTTAGCAGGTTAATACATATTCAGTTTTTGCACCATTACTGAGTCTGTGACCATCCCACAAAATACCCCAAGAACACCGTAGCCAACTGTTGCTCACCTTGGGATAGCAGTTCCCCAAGAGCCACCCAGAAAAGGCTGCAGCTCAAGCTGTGACGGACAGTCTGGCTCTGAAAGTTCCCCAGGCTGCCTTGGGTTGTGCACTGATGTAAAGGTCTTCTGCAGGGCGAGGTTCCAGAGAGTCACCGTGGTGGCGTGTGTGTGTGTGTGTGTGTGTGTGTGCGCCGATTTTACCAGACAAACCCAGTCTCAGATTCGGCTTTTGGGGGAAGGGCTCAACACAGGAACGAAGGCACTCCCCTGTAGGCTGCGCCTGTGGTGGACTTCAAAGAAGAAATAATGCAGCTGTCCCTCTAGCCCTCAGCCTGAAGCCACATAGCTTAGTCTTTCCCTGTATGTTTCTGGCACCTCTCAAGTTGCTGCCCCTCTGCCAGAGTCCAAGGTACGTCTTGCTAGTGATTCAGTGTGGATGCGGGCCCTTTAAGAGAACACCTGGGTTGCTAGCCGCCTTTTCATCTTGCCGGAATGGCTGGATGGATGTCTCTCTGATTTTCCTCTGTTGTCGGGACTCCTCTTCCTGACACAAGACCTCTGGGCAGGGGATCTCCACCTCGAGGGTTTCCCTCCTGGTGCTCAAGCACTGCCTGTGAGTTTGGGGTCAGTTGGTTGGTGTCTCTGCCCCTCCCACCAGTCTCAATGTGGCCTCTTCTTTATATTCCTAGTTATAGGGGTTCAGTTCAGCTCGTCTCCAGGTGATTCTCGAGGTTAATTGTTCTATAATTTAGTTATAATTTTCATGTGATCCTGGGAGGATCCTTGAATATAATTGTGTCTTAAATAAATGGAAATTCTAGGACAAATGCTGTACCTTAAGGGACATTGTGACGACATTCAGCCTTAGAATCCTCCTGTAACCTGAGAACACATAACCATGAGACCGTGAGAGTGAAATAAAAACTTCTTCCCCAAGTACTATGATCTACTTCTGTGCAACTGAATCCACCTGCACTATTTTCCAGAATTATTATTAATTGAAAAGTAAATAAAGGTACTTAATGAGGAACAGAGAGTGGTTCCAAGTTAAAGATTTATTGAGAAATAAATAAAAGTACTAATTCTGTTCCAAAAGTGAGAACTCAAAAGGAAGTTTGTAAAACTATCACTAAGACTAGACACTTCAGGAGTCCACATTTGCTGGACTAGATATTTTTTCTGACAAGGCATTTTTTTCTAACTAGATATTCCTGGAAAGCAAAGATCAGGTTGTCTGTGGTTTCTTGAGAACCATGAGTCCTATCGCTGCAAATATTTTTACAAAACACCAAGGGAATTCCTTTCATGTAAACTGCACTGAGAGTTAACCATGGCTGCCTTTTTCACCTTCAAATGTTTAACTGAAGTCCTTAATGTTTATTAGTAAATTCTTCTTTCTTTGTATACGGTGTGGGGTGCTTCTTGCATATGTTATTTTAGTAAATGCTTACTTCTGTCATATTAGATACATCATTAAACAAAGTCAAATATTGGTATGTATACTACAATGCTTAGAAATATTAAACTTTATTGATGAGATTGTGCCTCTCTCTTGTATTGCTATTGACCTGAAGATTAACCTACTAATATGATTTAAAGGATGATTATAAAAAATTTTATATTATCTAACTTATAGATAGGATAATTAATGCTTATACTATTTCACAGTAGAAACTTCAGTTTTGTGAGTAATACTGTCAAAAGTATTAGCAAATTCATCAAACAAAAATCTCTTGTAGAAACAATATAATTTGATAATGCATTTGAGTTCATGGGAAGCTATAAAATTTATGACTACACCATTTTCCTTTTTTAATAAGTAGGTAAAAGTTAAATAAATTTTAATGGCTAGCAAAGAGAGCCATTTACTTACTGGGTATCAAGTAAAAAAACAAAAGACTGATAATGTATCTTGCATTTCCCTTTATTCAATAGACATCTCCCCGTTGGAATGTACAACATTGACTGACATGGAAACATGAAAACTCTTGAGAATACTGAGCGATAACAAGTGAGGTAAGCCAAGACCATGCATCAATATATAACTAATGATATACTTAATGTACTTTTTATAATGAGATTTACTTTTCACCAAGCATATTCGGTGGGATACGTAATACCGTACGTAGTAACTAACAGTGTAATAAAGAATAACAAATGTAATCCAGAATCTCAGTGATTTAATGTAACAAAGGTTTGTTTCTTACTCCCTCTGGATGTCCAGTGGTGGTCTGATCCACGTGGGTACTTGAGGACTCAGGCCGATAGAAATGAACCACATCTGTGGCAGGAAATACAGAGAAATAGAGAACT
>PVJL010016935.1:0-19597 GCA_004026885.1 Lyroderma lyra | reverse complement strand
TCTTAGATGAGTATACCACAATTTGCTTACATATTATTACGAATCGTTTGCTTGGTGATTATTTGGTTTCTTTCCAGTTGATAGCTATTGAGAATAACTCTACTCTGAACATTCTTGTACTTGTTTTTTGATACCAATATGTGTGCATTTATATTGATTATATGAGTAGGTATAGAAAGTCAAGTCATATGGTATGTATGTGTTACTCTTCAGTAAATACTGTCAGTTCTTAAGATTTTTATATCAATTTAACTCCCAACAAGTAGTATATGATAGTTCTTCTTGTTCCATTAAATCTCCAACCGTTACAATTTTAGCATTTATTTATTTATAGTTATTTTAATTGTAGTTTTTAATTTGCAATTCCTTCATGACAAATTATTTATTTTGGTTTTTTCCAGCTTGATTGAGATATAATTAACATATAACATTATGTAAGTGTAAAGCATACAGTGTGATGATTTGATACAGGTATATATTGCAAAATGATTACTGCAATAAGGTTCATTAGCACATCCATCACCTCACATGTTTACATTTTTTTGTGTGTGTGGTGAGAATATTTAATACCTACTCTCCTGGCAACTTTTAAGAATATAATAATGTTAACTATAGTCACCATTTTAAATATTAGATCCTTAGAAGTTATTCATCTTTTACCTCTAAGTTGCTACTGTCATTTCACCAACACCTCACAAGTTCTCCCACACTCCAGACCCTGTGTCTTTCTCTGTCTGCCTTATTACACTTAACATAATGCCCTCAAGCTCCATCTATATTGTCGTAGATGGTATGACTTCCTTCTTTTATATGGATGAATAATATTGCTAAACACTCATATATCACATTTTCTTTATTCATCTGCCAACACACACACATTATTTTCTTCTCTTGGTTATTGTGAAAAATGCCATAATAAACATGGAGCTGCAGATATCTCTTTGAGATAGTGATTTCCTCTTCTTCTGGTATATACCCCACAGTAGAATTGCTGGAACATATGATAGCTCTATCTTTCACATTTTGAGGAATCTCCATATTATTTTCCATAATGGCTGTGCCAATTTACATTCCCACCAACAGTGTACAAGGGTTCCCTTTTCTCTACATTTAATCAGATAATTTGGATTTTTTATTTATTTTTTGCTATTGAGTTATATAGTTCTTTATATAATTTGGATATTAACTTCTAGTATGAAATATGGTTTGCAAATATATTCTCTCATTCCACAGAGTGTATCTTCTTTCTATTGATTATTTCCTTTGCTGTGTTAAAGCTTTGCAGTTTATCCATTCCCACTTGTTTATTTTTGCTTTTTTTACTGGTGCTTAAGTATCATACTAAAAAATTCTTTGTCAAGACTAATGATGAGTTTCTTCCCTATGTTTTTTCTAGGAGTTTTATAGTTTCAGGTCTGACATTTAAGTTTTTAATCTATTTCAAGATAACTTTGGTGAGTGGTATAAAATAGGGGTCCAGTTTTATCATTTTGCAAATGAACACCTAGTTTTCCCAACATCGTTTTTGAAAAGAATCCTCTGATTGAGCACTGACAATCAAAGTCCATAAATGGGCTCTGATTCTTTGCTTCTGTGAGTTTTGATTCTACCAGGAGAGGAATGAAGCAAAATCCTCATCCTCTACTATTTTGTGAGGTAGGTGATGAAGAAGCAAAATGTTCTTACTTTATAGCTATATGAAATGTTATTGCTACCTAGAAATACCTTGAAGGTACAAGTGAAGAAAAATGAGTGGAATTTCAGTTGCTGGACAATTATTGTCTAATGCTAACAAAGGGAAATGAATAAGTGTTTGAGCTGCAAAGCTGATCTGGTCCCAAGGCCTACAGCAGAGCCATGTCAGGTGACAGACCCCACCATACAATTTGCTGCAACTCTCCTAAGCACAGCTTGTTCCACAGACAATGTGCAGAGGCTTCCTTTCCTCTCCACTCCCTATCCTAGACACAGTGCCAAATACTGTAACCATCTTTACCTTCGCACAGGAAGAACACATTTCTTGGCTTTCTGCCCACGTTCTAGTTAAATACCAAAAGTTGTCAGCGTACGTTTTAGTACAATGATTTCTACTACTATATTTAGAGAGTCTGAAGTGGAAACAAACTTTTTCTTTTAAATAAGAAATTAAGAAGATAAAAAATGAGTTTAAAGTGGAGTTTAAATGGACACATCTTAGAGATGTTTTTATTTCATCTCTATGAAATACAAAAGCTGAAGAAACATCGATAAAATTTAAACTATGAAATTGATTTGATATTTATAATTCTAAGTGGTTGATTTAAGTAAGCTTTCCTCTTTCTTATAAATTACCTTAACAGAACTCTACAAAATAACGTGCCATTTACTGAAATGCTGTCTTCGTGTTCTGCTCTGTTAGTGAATACCTTCCAATAAGGTTAGGCCAATTACAGCGTACAAATGCTGTTTAAATTTCTCTTTCTTTTTGCTAACACAAAGGTCAAATGTCTCAGAAACCTTTGTTTGGCTGCATTGAGTTTTTTTCTTGTTCCAAATTAGACTTTATAACAGTATTTTTTGGGGATGCTCCCAATTCTTGAAGGAGGCTTTGAACTTCATCCTGATATCACTCTTTAGGCTATAGATGAGTATATGATGGGTTAAGTATAAGAATTTTTGTGCATAAGATAGCAACTTCTCTAACTGGCACAGTGGGTAATAACAAATGCTTTTCTTGCACAAATTGTTGGTTTACCTTCAGTTTGCAAAATTAATTTAGGAGAAGCTGTAGCTAGTTAAGGTCAATCTCTTAGTTTAGTACAGAGCTGGCAGATTAATTCCTATTAATAGATTTTCATGAAGTTTTATACTTAATTGCATAAGATTCTGTTGTGTTTGATATCTCTTCAGCTAGAGTATTTCTGACCAGAACATTTTATAGTATTTTGATCATATTTTTACACAATGATTTAATGTATCTCAGTGAAGATCAGATTTTTGTTGTATGCTTCCATATCTTAAAATTATCAAGTCTTTATGAATCCCATCTGAGAGGAAACACAAGAAATAATGAAAAAGAAGTCAATACAGTCATACCCTACATAACAATATTTCAGTCAGCGGACTGGGTATATGATGATGGTCTCATAAGATAATGAAATTGAAAATGTCCTATCATCTAGTAATGTCATAACTATCATAAAGTCGTAATGCAACACATTACTCACATGTTTGTGGTAATGCTGGTGTAAATCAGGACTGGGAAACATGTTGATTGTGGTCCACCAGTGGGCCGCCAAGCAATTTTAGGGTGACCACCTGAATAATAAAATCAATAGCTAGTGGACTGTGACTCTTGGACAAGTAGGCTTTGTCGTGAAAAAGTCTGCCCAGGCCTGGTATAAACAAATCTACACACTGCCAATTATATAAAAATATACCACATACAATTACAGTAGTGGACTATACCATCCAGGATTGTGTAAGTATGTTCATATTGACACAATGATGAAATCACCTTATGATGCATTTTTTGTCAGGTATCCCTGTTGTTAAGTGGTACTTGACTGTACATTTAATATTCTTGGTTAAAGTTTAACATTTCTATTGGGATGCAATCCCCAGTAGGTTAACATTCCCATTTCCACAAATACGAACTAAAACAGCAAAGGTAGGGATACAATAAATTGCTACAGCTGGTTATTTCCCATGAGTAAGTAGTTTCTTACTCAATTGTGTACATAGCAACTCAGTGTTTCCTCAGCAGTGGATATTTATATATTTAATTATTTAATACAGTTTCACATTGAGAGCAAATTAACATACCTGCTAATTTCTAAAGAGAAATTCATAGAAGTCTTTGAAAAATATGATATAAAATACTGTATATGGGTAAGATATGATTTTAGTCATTTCTTATTTTCCCATTGCTAATGAAGTAGAGTGATAGCAGAGTTAATCCCGAACACAGGGATAATTCTGTGTCATATAGATTTTACTGGAAGAACTTTGTATTTCCTAAAGCAGATTTACTTTTCTGATTAAACTTGGCTGAGGTGAACATTCAATGTGTTGGTTTTCCTGGAGAGTGGAACCTGACCCATGTTGGATGCCAAGTAATGAGCCTGTCATTGCCATATCTGTAGCTCACTGACCACAGAATTTATTGATTGTATTTATTTATAAATTAGAGCCAATTATGTAGTGTAGCTGTTAAGATACATTAGATGATAACCATTTTCATTAATTTCATTGTTCTTAATGCATTTTAAAGCACTTTCAAAATGATGTCCGTTGAACCTTTTAATAAATTGAGGGCTTATATGTATTTGATCATTAAAAAAGAAAGAATTTGAGAAAAAATTATATCTATCATCTCTCCATATATATCTACACACACACACACACACACACACACACACACACACAGAGAGAGAGAGAGAGAGAGAGAGAGAGAGAGAGAGAGAGAGACAAGGACTGTCCAAAATGTAGCCACCCATGTAATATGAAAAATAGAGGCATTTATGGCCTCATTTTTTCTGAACAATTTTCATATATATATAAATGGCCATAGAACATCACATTTTCTATGTAATAATGTCACTTTTTCCCTAAAGTGTTATTTCAAGGGTTATACTAGTAATGATGAGCAAATTATGTTGCTTTCAACATTTCATGTGCTCTGAGAGTTTGTAATCTCTATATACAGCTTGCCTCCAATATTTTGATGGGCATAAACATTATTTTTAAATAAGGAAATATAATTAACTGATATGCAGTCCACCAATTTGTAACCCTATATATTTTCACTTCCTTGACTCAAAATCGATTGCTGTTCATTTGATGCCCACTTTATGACCTGCCTTGAACTTCTCCTTTTTGAGAAAGTCATCCTGAAAAGAATTAATAAGGGTTTGGAATTAAGGTACAGGCCTGAAAAAGAAGTATCTAGGCAAATAGTGGAACAATTTCTTCCATGTCATATAAGTGTGTGTGTATGTGTGTGTGTGTGTGTGTGTGTATGTGTGTGTGTTTGTGTATGTTTATGTGCAATAATACAAGGGGGATATAGTTAGATTTCTCTAGTTACTTCTAAATTCTCATTTAGTCTCTCAGAATTATTTTCTCATTTTTTTGGTAATGTTTATATTCTCAGTTCTGTTAATATTTGTTTTATATATTAAGGAGCTCTAACCTTGGTTGCATATATGCTTATAATTTTTATATTATCTTGGTGATATCATTGTATAGTTACTTCGTCTGTTGTAGGATCCATGCTTGGTGGGCCTGTTACTCGGGATCTCAGGTAGGCATGGATCCTGTTTGGTCCCTGGGTAGACTGGACTGCCTCTGTGACCTTGGCTAGCACGGCTGATATTACATACAACAAGGGTCCATTTTTCAGTGTCTACTGTTGCATCAGCAAACTGTGGACATGTGACCAGGTGTGCAAATGGGTGTGGCTCCTCCCTGGTCCCTGAGAGGCCTCCTGCCAGGTTACTAGGTGGGCTCATGCATGGGCAGGCCTGGCCTCAGATCTCAGTCAAGAACAGCTGGAAAAGAATCATGGGGATGCTTCAGGGACACAGATGGACGATGCTTCCTGCCAGGTTCCTGGGTGAGTAGGAATGTCTTCAGCCCATAGCTGAGTGGGGCTGGAGTCAGGTCACAGGGCTGCTTTAGGATCTGAAGGTATACTGATTTTATTGTGCCTACCTCCAGGAGACCAGAAGTGCATCTCTTCCATCCTTTCCTGGTTAGAGCAGCACTGTGCCCAGATCATGACTGAGAAGGCCTGGAGCTGCCTGCAGGGACATTATAGGATCTGCTATCTAACTGAGGTCAGGAGGCCTGCCTTACAGGCCATGGATGACAGGTGTGGCTTTGACCCAGTCCCTGGGCAGCAGGATCACTTCCAGACTCTGACAGCTAAAGGACAATTTCAGGATATGCGGTCAGCCAAAATTGGATTGGCCTGCTTCCGAGGCATGGGTGTGCCTCTCTCCTTTGCTCCTGGGAGGGCAGGACTGCTCTGACCGTGGCTGAGAAGAGCTAGAGCTCAACCACAAGACACTTTAGGGCACACTGCCGAGATAGAGGTCAATGGGCTTGTTATCTGAGGCACAGGAGCATGACACGTCCCGGGTCACTTAGTAGATAGTGTTGGCAAGACCAAAGTCAAACAGGTTGTAGCTGAATCCGTTAGGGGCAGGGCAGTTTTGGGATTTAAAACAGGTCCACCAGGTCAATGAGCTTGCTGCCTGGACATGGGGCTGCCTTCTCAAAACAACCTTTTGTAGTCTTGACTCCACCAGGATTTCACAATTGGAAACCTGGATTACAAAGCTCCCGCAAAGGCACTTCTGTCCGTGAAAAGCTGCCAAATTACTGTTGCCAAGGGAAGCTACACAGGTGAAATCCTCTATTCTGCCATCTTGCTGACGTTACCATGTCAATATTTTTGTTTTAATGTAGTCCAATTTATTTATCTTTTCCTTTGTTTTAGTGTCATATGCATATGTGAGTGTGTGTATAGCTGTGTTTTCTTCTGAATGCTTTTAAGATTTTCTCCTTGTCTTCTCTTTTCAGAAGTTTTACGATAGTGTGCATAGCTTTTGTTTTGTTTTGTTTTTTTTTCTGAATTTATTTTGCTTGTGTTGCATAAGATTTGTTGAATATGTGCCTTACTGCCTTTGGTTGTTTTAAAAAATTATTGGCTGTCACTACATATAAAAGAACTATTCTTCTCTGTATTTTTTAACCTGTTATTCATTAAGCTAAGCCTGAATATTTTCTACTTCTAGTCATTAATTCTAATAGTCTCATCTGCTGTGTTAAACCCCAATATTGAGTTCTTGATATCTTAATATTCTCATTGCATTTTTCTGTTACAGAGTTTTTAAATTTAAAATAGACTCTAGCTCAGGGGAGGCATTTTCCATATTGTTATTTATTTTCTTGAGTAAACGCAAAGGCAGATAACACCAAACATTGAGTTATCGCATTTTTGGCTACTATTGTCTGCTTTTCTTTTGATCATATTTGTTGGATTTCCTGGAATTTTTAATTTAATAAGGAAAACTGTGAAATATTGTAGAAATTTTAAATAATTTATCTTCTTCCAGAGCAAATTTATCTTATTTTTGGATGCTTGCCTTAAGGAAATTCTCATTAACTTCCAACAGGACTAAGTAAGCTATCTTGAGCTTTTGTAAAACAGGATCTTCTCCTTTTTACTTATGAAGGATCCCTGCTGAAACTTGAATGTTTATAGGCCCCTCGTTGTGAGGCCCTCAACCCAATTTGTGCATCCTCAACACCATGTGCTACTTTAAAGAAGCAAAATGCATTATAAGGGAATACATAAGCCAGCAAATTGGATAACTTAGATGAAATGGAAAATTTTCTAGGAAGACACAAACTACCAAAACTGACACAGGCAGAAATATAAAACCATTTCTAGAGTAGAAAACCCAAAGAAACCTGTAATAAATACATTCAGTTAGCAATTTCAAAGTGGCCCTCCCCCACTTACACACACACAAAATGTAGGCTTCACTGTGTTCTACCAGTACTTAGAAAATTAATACCAATCCTTCATAAACTCTTTCAAAAATTAAAAGAAAGGGAAAACTTTTCAACTTATTCTCTGAGGCTAGTAGTATCCTGATTCTAAAATCAGATGAAGACACCCCAAGAAGAGTATAGTCTGATAAGATACATGAATAAAAATTTAAAATCCCCAATAAAATGCTAGCAACCAGAATTAGAAAAGGCATAAATGCTTGAAAGGAAAATCTCAAACAATAAATATGTTATTTACATTGTTAAAAAGTATGGCCTCAGAATAAGCTGAACAAATGTTTGAAAACCCTTGTTAGAAAAAATTTAAAACTCTACTGAAGTGCATTAACAGTGACTTAAGGGAGTGGAAAGCAAGTTTTTCTTAAATAGAAAGATCAGTATAATTATGTCAATTATTTATAAAGCAATCAATAAATTTATTTTTTCTTTCAAGCCAATAAGCATTTTTACCTTGATAAAATGATTATAAAGTTCTAGAATAATACACACACACACACACACACACACACAAATGCAAAAGATACTCTAAAAAATGTAGTAATGAGTGTGGAAGTGAAGAGGATATCATAGTCTTACCCATTATTAAAATATATGAACTGAAACTTCACTATATAAAAAGTTTGGTAATAGAAAACTAGGCAAATTTATGGTATAACTCAAAATTACAAAGCTATTTAGCTATAAGAGTGTTAGTATTTCATACCAATGGAAAAATTAGTTAACATTCAACAAATTGTTTTTGAGGAACTACCTAGCTGCAGAGGTAAAAAAATAACACCCTTTTAGAATTAAATTGTAGATATTTTAAATAAAACATATGAGTGAACCTAATATTAAAACTGGGAAAAGATTTTCACAGTGTAATTCAACATCCTGAAGATAATAAATAAATACATAAACCAATAAATAAGGTATTAAATAGATACTATTACAACCTTCATAAAGAAAATGTAATACTCTCCTTAATAACTTAAAATTTCTATATTCTTTCTTCCTAAAGTTCCACTCAGGCAGGCAATTTTCCTCACTTATATCCTAGTATTAGTGAAAAGGTTGTGCACAAGATTGTTTACTGAGAATTTAAAAATTGTAAATAAATAATGAAATTATTGAATTTAAAGTTGCATCCATGAAATAGAATATTATAGTCATCAAAATGAATGCAATAGAATTATGTATACAAACAAAAGAGTACTGCAATATGTCTTTAAAGGAATGAAAGGCAACTTGTCAATGAATATGTGATAGATACAAATATACCTAATAGATTGCAAATATGCCCTCCCATGATTATTTATGAATATGCATAAAATATACATTCCATATTGATAGTAATAGCATTCCTCTATTTTTGCTCTAACACTGTTGTTTTAATTAGTACATCTTCATGTCTTGATTTTTATAATAAATGATTTTATATCAATGCAACTTCATGCTTAAAAAAATGGTCTTGATTGATTTTTTACATATGAGTTCTGATATTAAAGTTCACAAACTCATTCTAGAAAAAGTGCTACATACCTCATTGCTGAATATCACTATGGTCACCTTCAAAGTACTCCCCTTGGGAAGCTATGCACTGAGGCCTGTGCCTAGTCCACCCTTCAAAGCAATTTTGGAACTCTGTTTCTAGAATGGCTATCAGGGCTGTTGTCATACAACCCTTGATGTCCTGAATGTCATCAAAATGTCTTCCTTTCATTATTTCTTTTATCTTCTGGTAAAGAAAAAAGTCACTGGGCACCAGATCAGGTGAGTAGGGAGGGTGTTCCAATACAGTTATTTGTGTACTGGCTAAAAACTCCCTCGTAGACAGTGCTGTGTGAGCTGGTGCATTGTTGTGATGCAAGAGCCATGAGTTGTTGGTGAAAAGTTCTTATTGTTTTCATTTAACTTTTTCACACAGCCTTTTCAGTACTTCCAAATAGTAAACTTGGTTGACTATTTGTCTAGTTGGTATAAATTCATAATGAACAATTCATCTGATATTAAAAAGGATTAGCAACATTGTTTTGACTCTTGACTTGGACTGATAGAAAATTTTGGGTCATGAAGAATTGTGTGACTACCATTGTGCACTTTGATGCTTTGTTTTGGAGTCCTATTGGTACACCCACATTTCATCACCAGTGATAACATGGCCAAAAACCTCATCTTGCCTCTTTAAAAAGTCTTGGCAAACTTTGACTCTCCTTTGCTTTTGTTCATCAGTGAGCTCCTTTGGGACCATTTTTGCACACCATTTTCTCATGCCAAGTTTTCAGTTAAGATTTTCCTGTTTTCCTATCAATGTTTACTTCGTCTGCTATGCTTCTCACAGTCAGCTGATGATTTTGATGCACTATTCGATGGATTTTTGCAATGTTTTTGTCAGTTCTGCTCATTACTGGCCACCCTGACCTCTCTTCATCAGAGACACTTTCTCTCCCTCAGAAAAAATGTTTAATCTATTTGTACACTGCAGTTTTTTTCATAGTATTATCCCCTTAAATGTGGACTAACATGTCCCTGATTTCATTTCCACTCTTGCCAAGTTTAACAAAAAATTTAATGTTTGTTTGTTGCTCTAATTCAAGCTCCAATATTCTCGCAATGGCACACCAAAACATGTAACAATAATAAACACCACTCAGCAAGACACCAGCACATTTCAACATGAACACAGCTGTGAGATACAGATATACCAAGGTTATAAAACCTTAATATTGTTTATACAGTGCTGCCAATGTACGTACAAGGTGGCTAGTTCACACACTTAATTGTCAGAACTCATATTATTTTAATTAAATTTATAACTAGGTTGTGAAATTTTATGAAACTCATGGATTTTTCAAAATTATTAATTTGAATTTATAGCGTTATATAAAAGAAAATGATTATCTACATAAGACTGACACTTTCATCCCCACAACAGCATAACTCCAGACTTTAATTTTTTTTGTATTTCTATAAAGAATTTTGTGTTGTTTCCATGAAGTGCTTGCATTACTTTTTATAAATTAAAAATAAAATTTATAATTTATAATTTGTAAATGTAAAATATGTACATCTGTTTTGTTGCAATGATTACATTGTTTTTCTAAGTTTTAATTGCTAATTACTCTTCTGTGGTAACATAATTAAATTTTTTGGTTGATTTTATATATAGCCATCTTACTGAATTTTGTTACTTCTGTTCATTTCAATTTGGTTGAATTGCTTCCTTTGCATTTTTAGAAAATATTTTCTTTTACTTTTTGTTTATTTTTAGTGTTAGTGCTACTAGATCTTAAATAATTTTTAAATTAACTGGTCAGTCAGTTCTCTAGTTCCTTGCCCTAAAACAATTTGTATAAGATGATAATTGTCTTATTCTTGAAATTTTTATAAAGATATCTAAGTTTTTGTTGATTTTGTTTGTGTTTAAATGATAGTTCCAATTTAATTTTAATAATTTTTGGTATTAATATTTTAGAAATGTGTCCATTTTATCATTTTATCTAGGTTTTCAATTTTACTTGTACAATTTACTAACATTGCTCTCTTACAATTTTTAGTTCTTTTTTTCTACTGGATTTAATTACTTTTTTTGTTTCTGTTTTTGTTTCTGTACTTACTTCTGGTATATTTTCTCCCCTTCATTGATGAAATTGAAAATTTTCTACGTTGTTGCTTTTTTCAAATAACAAACTTAAATTTTCTCCACAATTTCCTGCTACTTTGTTTTCATTTTATCATTTTTAACTTATTTGTTGGTTTTTCAGTATTTTTTGCTTGGTTCTGAAAGAATTTCTATGTTTGACCATTTGGTTAACTAATTTATTTTTCAACTATGTATGGTTTGTCCTTTATCCATTTATTTTGTTTTCATATCAACAGTTAAATTGTTCATTTTTAGGTTTCTCCATATTTTCTTTTATTGTCATCTCTTTTTGTGTTATAACATCCTGTTTTAATTTCAGAGATAACAACTTTCATTTTCTTATATACTCATTTTAAAGCTCTTTTGTGATTTTTCTAGTAACTCTACCTTCTTTCAATATAACAACTCTGTATTGTTGTGCCTCTATCATAATATAAACCTTCCTCAGTTATTTTCTAGTCAATTTCTATAAATCTTTACCAGCTGTCTTTTGGCAGTTAAAACTGTTTCCTCTGTGTCTACAGCGGGGTGATGGCCTGCAATGGTTGACCTCTAAATGTTGCATGTGGGACTGCGTCACCTGTTGGAATGGCCTTGCCTATGGCAAGCGCTGGGCTCACTCCTGCAATATCATTTGTCACGTATGCCGTGTAGCTTAAGCCTGCTGTGAATCCCTCTTACTCTTCTTCGTGAGTTTGCATGTATGTCACTAAGCTTAATTTTCACCTCGTCTGTCATTTTCCAGGTGACATGTAGGTGAGAGAGATTTAAACATGAGTTTACTATCTGCAAATACAAAATTACTATAATACTTTTATAATGAAAGAAAAATGTTAAGTTTAAAGTATCAGCACAGTGTCTGGACTATATTAATTTCTTTGTAAATGTCTGTAAGACTAAATTGAATTCTGTAGTTCCAGACAATTAAATTTATTAAGCATAAATCTTGCTACTTAATCAAAGTTATCACTTTTAAAATCAACTTATTCTTTATTATTCATTTCCAAACCATACATACTCTTATAATATTAATAAAACAAAGTCATTCATTTACTTTACTGAACCATAGAATCTAGAGCTATTACATGCCCTTTACATGGAAATTCTAATTAGCATTCATTCATTATTGCTTTCACATCATCTGTCCTTTACATTGAAAAATGCATAACTTTTTAGGATGTCCTTTCTCATTGACTGCCTCACAAATCATAATTAGATATTGTAATTTAAAAACTTGAATTTACATGACAAAGGGGAGGGATTTTTCTCCTCTAATACTTTTTATGGTATTAACCTCAAGTTCTAAGATCCTCATGCTCAGAAGCTCACTCTAACTTGACTTTTCTGATGATTGTATTTTACCTGCCTCCTGCTCCATAAGTTCTATAATAGATTTTTTCCAAAAGTAATAGAATTTCACCTGAAGATATAAACTAAAGAAGTTTGCTTTTGAGACCAACTCTGAAGTTAGCCTTATTTAAAAATAATCATTTCTTAAAGCATCTGAGCAATTTAGTATATACTATATTTTGGACTTTCTCAAAGAAATGCTGGTTTTATTAACAATATACCTCTGAAACGTAGAATGCTCTTTTTTCTAGTTTGAACTACAGAGAGATCATAAGGTAAGAAAAATTACCTAGCTGAGTAATTTTAAGTCATATTTTATGTACTTGGTTAGATACTTCTTCCAGCTCTCAAGCTAGTTGCATTCTTTAAATTTCTGGGATTCTTCTTTCTCTAAATACTATATATTCTTTAAAATATAGGCAAAAGGAAAATGGCCAATATGCCTATAGAATAATTTTAGATCATTTGATACCTTCTCAAAACTATATATTAGTTAATTATGACATAAAGTATTTTGGAGACTTGAGTAATACTGAAGTTTTACACAGGTATATACATATGTAAAAATTCATGGAGCTGAATATATTTACTATGTACAAAATAAGCCTCAATAACAACAAAAACTGCAATGACATATATTTTACCTCTCAGATTAGCAAAGATAAAACAATACAATATTAGTATATATCTAATAACTACATAACCTAATAATAATATATCTAGTTACATAATTAATATAATTGATAGATACCTAGGTAAATAAATAGCTAATGTGCTATTAGGAACTATGGGGAAACAGACTCATTCACACTCTTGTTTGGACAGTAAATCAGTATACCCACTGTTGGGTATAATTTAGTAATATCCCTCAGTATTATAAATGGACATAGCATAAATGTAAACTGAATGTGTGAAGGCCTGTTAATAATCCTCAAAGGATGAAAGAAATCTTTCATCCAGTAGGTTTTCTAAGTAATTCATACATGGGATCACCCCCCCAAAATGGAGAAACTCTTTATGGACCATCATAAAATAACTTCTAAGATTTAAGTAGAACAAGCAAAGTGCAGAATAATGTCCATAATACAGTAATATTTCATGTTAACAATGGAGTGAGCTAAGATACTATTTGCCTGTAGGTGCATAAAATATTACCAAAAGGTACACAAAAAGAAAGTAATAAGATTAATTTTCCCCCTGGTAGAGCCACTTATGTATCTGTGGGCAAGGGTGGAAGCAAATTTTAAAATTTCTATATTATTAGTAACTTGATATTTTTAAACCATGTAAGTGCAATACATACTCAAAATATTAAAATTAAAAACCTATGAGAACTAAAAATATTGTTAATTTTTGGATAGACAAAAGTCTGAGTGCCATGGTTGCCTCTGAAGTAAGATATAAGAATGATAATAGGATAGAAGTGAGAAGGAGACAATTTTTATACTTTGATATATTTTAAGATTTTTCTCTGTATATATTATAGCTATTAATATTTCCTATGATACTCAGTGACAGACATTTTGCAGAACACTAGAGGAAGTAAATGACTTTGGAAACACAAAGAATTAAGATAGTAGTCTCTGAATAAATTTAAAGCAAGTTCCTATGAAGTAATAGAAAGGCACCCTGCAATAAGAATGTTACATCCCATGAGAGACAAGAATGACATAAGAACTATGTATAGACTGCCTAGAAAATAATCAAGATAACTTGGACAGGAAAAAGATAAGGGACTGAGACTCTTTGGGACCCTTGTGGAGCACAAATAAATTTTAATTGCTTCATAGTAAACAGGTACTAGAACATAATTATTAAACCCTCTCAATAGCAACAAAACCTTACTAACAACTCTTGATCAAGCAAAGAAAAGGAAAAACATTACAAAATGTAGGAAGCCTTGAGTTAGGCTTCACAAAATTAGGATTGGGGCTAGCATTTTGTTCCTCTCTCACTGAATCTGAAAGGGTTTCTTCCTCAACTTCTCTGATTTTTCCCCCTTTCTTTTTTCTGTCAAGTCTGCCTTGTCTCAAGTCACTACAAAGTCTTTGCAAAGCATTGAGTCTATATAACCTACCTTTTAGTTCACTGCTCAACGAAAACTCATTGAATTGATCACTGTCAAATTTATACACCTTTGGGGGAAAAATAATTATATTAATTTAGTCCCATTTCATGCATCACTTGTCCTTGGATCAGGGGTCTTTTTAATTTCTTAAAGCTGTGGCCAACATGCCTTGGGATACAAAGATATCTTTGAGTTTATACAATTACATCAGAAAGGGCTATGAGCAAAGTAAAATTACTTTGCAATGGTAGTAACTTGTGTCCTTATATCATTGTACTTTATTGTGCTCAAGCTGACTTCATGTTTACATGGAAACAATTCTCACTCCAAAAGGTAATTTATTTATTTTGTAACTTATGTCCTTTCCTTTAAAAAATTTAAAAATTTTAAAAACAACAGCAATAAGACAGCCTTCCAAATGTTAGATATTGTGTTTGGGTGGACTGTACTTGTCTTGTAGTCAGGTTAACTGTGCTTCAAATAACTAAGTGATAAAACATGTCTCACATCACTCAAAATGATGTTTTCTTTAGTCACTATTCTAGGAAAATGTGATGTGCAATAAATGTGCATATTTAGTTTTGAGAACAAGGAATACAGATTCTCAAAAATTCTTCTTGACATCATGCCACATAAAATATCCTAAAATGAAAACAAGGAGAATGAACTCTAGCAATTCTTTTAGCAGTTCATATTATTTTACATCAGTTAATTTGAGGAATAGTCTGAGTGAATTTAACAGTCATTTTATTAGAACACATAAAGCAAGATGAATTAGGAAACTATTATGGATTTACAGCAGTCATTCTTATGACTATGAGTACTGAGTGAGTTGACACAGCAAGTGGTATTTCTAAGATCAATCAAGATTTTAATTTTCTTAGTTCTTTTGTATTATCAAAGCTTGTGTTCTCTTCAGGTTGTGATACCACGCATACATGTAACAACACAGTGAACATGCAGTCAGTATCCATCATAACACACATAATAGTGAGCACGATGGCTAAGTAGGAATGCCATTAAACTAATCTTGCTTAGAGAATAGTGATACCACATCAGAAGTGTTTAGTGATGGGCAGGACTACCTGCATTCAGTCAGGATACTGGCCCCCAGTGGCCCTGCCTGACCAAGGGGACGAATGCATTGCCCCAACAACATAGAGTAAGAATGCAGCCGGTAGTGAAAGAGCTGATAGATGCAGACAACAAAGATGAGAAGATAAGACAGGAAAGCAATTCCAGGTGAACAAAAAACAGCATATAACAAATCATTTGTAGAAAGCATTTAAGGGGGGAGACATACTTTTATATAAATTGATGCAAAAACCATAAAAGACAAATAACTTTACAAAAAGGACTCTGGATCTCAGTCTTTCTGTGGGTAAGAAGTACTACCTGGGGCACAGGGGCAAACAGCATCAGATCTGTGATGACACCAGGAGTCTAACTAAGCTAATTATTAGGAAACATGGAGTAAGCATTGATTGGGATTTTGAAAAGACTATTAATGCATATTAACACTTACTAGAATCATTACTATAACGAACAATACACATCCATCTTTCCATGGAATATGACTATGAAACTGGCTAAATAGTCATACTGATTTTTCTTAACAAAAGAACTAAAATTGCTATGTCCTCAAAAATTCTTAATTTTCTTCTAGCAATATGCAAGATACTGATGTAACTAACAGTCATCACTATGTTGTATATGTATTTAGCTTTGATATTGAAGATTAAGTTTATTTGTTGGACAAGAATCACAACTCAATTGTCTAATACATTATAACAACAGGACTATGCAGATTATCCAATAAAATTTTTAATAGCTAAAATATTAAACTATGTCCTCTGTAAACTATTCTTAATGACAACAATAATAAAAATATCTCACATTTGTTACGGTTTCCAGGCTCCATGCTAAATGTTGATAATATTTCACTAACCCTCAGGACAATTCTACAAAGCTGGTATTATAGTTACCCCATTTTACAGATGACAACATTGTAGCTTAGTGAGGTTACCAGTCAAGACCCAGTCAGAAAATAAATAACTTCGAAAGGGGTAGCTAAAAAAACTATTTACAGAGGTGTGGGAAGAGTTAAAGGAACCAGAAAGTACAAAACTAGCAAGAGTAAAAAGGTTTGAGTGGCAAGGAGAATGAGAGAGAGAACAATGTCCTTGGAATTGAGTAAGAGCTGAAATGGTGTAAGAAAGACCACAGTACTCTCAAATAAGAACTCTGGGTTCTTGATTCCCAGGCTACTATCTTTTCACTGTAGCATGCAATTAAGCAGATGGCAAACTTAAGATGAGCCTGGTGACATAGTATCAACAAACAGGTGAAAGAGTCTCCAGTATAGTTATGATTAGTTTTCTCTGGGTTCAGCACCTTGTCCCTCCCACAGACAAGTAGGGTCTGGAGCACTAAATGCATGTGGGGTGTAGTAACTAATCGCTGTGTGAGCGTGAGCATTATTTGCTCATAAAAATCACAGTAGTTTAGTTATATTTTTTTGCTTTCCAAGAATGGCTTTCCAATTTTCTCAGCTTCATTTATTAAAGATGTGCACATATACTAAAAGTAACTCAAAATAGATTATAAGCATAAATATAAGACCTGAAACAATAAATTGCAAAGAAGAAACCATAGGTACTAAAGTTATGGACTTTGGTCTTAGAAGATTTTATGAATTTGACCTTGAAGGCAAGGGAAGTAAAAGCTAAAATAAATGAATGGGTTTATATCAAACTAAACAGCTTCTGCACAACAGAAGAAACCATCAACAAAACAAAAAAGCAACCAACCAAATGGGAGAAGGTATTTACAAAGAACACATCCGATGTGGGGATATACACACACACACACACACACACACACACACATACATATACACACATATACATACACACACACACGCACACATACATACATACATACAAAATACATAAAACTCATACACCTCAAAAACAAGAAACCAAAGAATCCAATTAAAAAGTGGGCAGAGGACTTGACCAGACACTTCTCCCAAGAAGACAAACAGACAACCAACAGACATATGAAAAAATGCTCAGCTTCACTAGACATTAGGGAAATACAAATCAAAGCCACAATGAGATATGACCTTATACCCATTAGCAATTATGAACAAGACAAGGAATAATAAGTGTTGGGGAGTTTATGGAGAAAAAGGAACTCATACACTGCTGATGGAAATGTAAATTGGTACAGCCACTATGGAATACAGTATGGAGATTCTTCAAAAAAATTAGAATAGAACTACCATGTGGCCCAGCTATTTCTCTTCTGGATATCTACCCAAAAAATCCCTAAATATTTATCTGTAATGATAATATGAACCCCTATGTTTGTTACAGCATTACTCACGGTGGCTAAGACATGGAAATAACTGGTGTCCTTCAATAGATGATTAGATAAAAAAGATGTGACGTACATATAAACACATACAATAGTCCGTTGCATGCAATGCACTATTACTCAGCCATAAGAAGGACGAAATACTTCCATTTGCAGCAAGCCTGGAGCTTGAGATTATCATGTTTAGCAGAATAAGTCAAATAGAGTAAGTCGAGAACCCTGTGACCTCACTCATATATCCCACTCACTGCTGTGGGATATAAAACTGAAAGCAACAAACTAAGAAACAAACAAAAACTCAGACACGGGCAACAGTTTAGTGGCTACGAGAGCGTACGGGGAAGGGGGTGGTAGAAGAGGGTCAAAGGGGTCAAATATATGGTGATGGAAAAAATTAACTTTGAGTAGTGAACACACCATGTCATAGATCAATAATGTATTATAGAATTGTACAAGTGGAACCTATATAATTTTACTCATCAATGTCACCTCAATAAAATTAATAATATTTTAAAAATTAGATAAATCATTGAGTGGCTTTTCATCCATAGAGGTTGGTAGCGAGGCAGTAGGTCTGCAGAGCAAGGAAGAACATAAGATAGTTTGACATGGGGAGTATACACATACTAATATAATCTTATAACTATTATTTAATAAATGTCTTACAATATAACTTTATTTGAAATAACCCAATACTGGTCGCTTTGGAGTATTTTCTAGAGGCTATATTTTTAGAGTTGTTGGCTAGCATTTGGGTTTATAGAGAATTCAGGTAGAAAATGTGAGGTTCTGGACAGCCTATGCACCAGTGAAAGAAATAAAGGTATTTATTCAAGAAGATTAAAAAAAATTCTGTGGAATCTTCTATTAGAATAACACTTACCTTAATTACCAATACCATGCACAAGAATAAAACAAATAAGAAAAAATTATCAGAAAGCACTTTAATTTTAATGTAAAAAAATATGGTTCTAATTATACTTCAAATCTAAAAATAAAACTGGTTGCCTTGAAATATAGTATGTTCCTTGTCACATGAGCTATTCTAGTAGAATGTCATGTAAAAAATTCCTAAATCAAGAGATAAACAGGATAAAATAAAAAACACTTTTACAGAAAGGTATTTAACCAGACAGTTCAGCTGGCTTAAAATGAATTCCCTTTATCCAGTCATCTGTTGCAGGGACCTTTGGTTGTTTCCATGTTTTGGCCACTGTGAACAGTGCTGCAATGAACATTGGGGTACATAAGTCTTTGCGGACAAAGGTTTTCAGGTTCTTTGGGTAGATCCCCAGAAGGGGGATTGCTGGGTCAAATGGTAGCTCCATTCCCAATTCTCTGAGGAACCTCCACACTGGAACCTCCACAGTGGTTGTACCAGTTTGCACTCCCACCAGCAGTGTACCAGAGTTCTCTGCAACAGATGACTGGATAAAGAAGCTGTGGTACATATACACAATGGAATATTACTCAGCTGTAAGAAAAGATGAAATATTGCCATTTGCAACAAAATGGATGAACCTGGAGATCATCATGCTAAGTGAAATAAGCCAGACAGAAAAAACAAAGAACTGCATGATTTCACTCATATGCGGAATATAAAACTGAAAGCA
>PVJL010016934.1:0-19587 GCA_004026885.1 Lyroderma lyra | reverse complement strand
CAGGCTGATGTCTCTGCCTGCAGGCTGATGTCTCTGCCTGCAGGCTGATGTCTCTGCCTGCAGGCTGATTTCTGTGCGGGCAGGCTGATGTCTCTGCGGGCAGGCTGATTTCTCTGCCTGCAGGCTGATGTCTCTGCCTCCAGGCTGATTTCTGTGCCTGCAGGCTGATTTCTGTGCCTGCAGGCTGATGTCTCTGCCTGCAGGCTGATGTCTCTGCCTGCAGGCTGATGTCTCTGCCTGCAGGCTGATTTCTGTGCCTGCAGGCTGATGTCTCTGCCTGCAGGCTGATGTCTCTGCCTGCAGGCTGATGTCTCTGCCTGCAGGCTGATTTCTCTGCCTGCAGGCTGATTTCTGTGCGGGCAGGCTGATGTCTCTGCCTGCAGGCTGATGTCTCTGCCTCCAGGCTGATGTCTCTGCCTCCAGGCTGATTTCTCTGCCTGCAGGCTGATGTCTCTGCCTCCAGGCTGATGTCTCTGCCTGCAGGCTGATGTCTCTGCCTCCAGGCTGATGTCTCTGCCTCCAGGCTGATTTCTGTGCGGGCAGGCTGATGTCTCTGCCTGCAGGCTGATTTCTCTGCCTGCAGGCTGATGTCTCTGCCTCCAGGCTGATTTCTCTGCCTGCAGGCTGATGTCTCTGCCTCCAGGCTGATGTCTCTGCCTGCAGGCTGATTTCTGTGCCTGCAGGCTGATTTCTGTGCCTGCAGGCTGATTTCTCTGCCTGCAGGCTGATGTCTCTGCCTCCAGGCTGATGTCTCTGCCTGCAGGCTGATTTCTCTGCCTGCAGGCTGATTTCTCTGCCTGCAGGCTGATGTCTCTGCCTCCAGGCTGATTTCTCTGCCTGCAGGCTGATGTCTCTGCCTGCAGGCTGATGTCTCTGCCTGCAGGCTGATTTCTCTGCCTGCAGGCTGATTTCTCTGCCTGCAGGCTGATGTCTCTGCCTGCAGGCTGATGTCTCTGCCTGCAGGCTGATTTCTCTGCCTGCAGGCTGATGTCTCTGCCTCCAGGCTGATTTCTCTGCCTCCAGGCTGATTTCTCTGCCTGCAGGCTGATGTCTTGCTGCTCTTTCTCCTGCGTTCCGTTCTGTAGGCTGATGCACTTCCTGTCCAGCGGGTTGGGCATTTGTGAGAAAACTGGTCAGAGGCTGGAGAACGGGCTGAGAGGGAGACTGCAATCAGGTTGTGGGTGGCTATGTGCGCCTTGTCAAGCGGGTTTATGCTTTAGGCCTGTGGTCTTCACTGTGTTTTCTGTGACAACACGCTGGTTGTGAGGCATTAGTAAGCGTGAGTCACCGGGCATGAGCAATGTTGCCTGGGGGGCTGCGTGCTCCTCCTGTTGGGGCCTGGGGCTGTCCTAGCTGTAACTCACAGTTCTAGGCAATAGGGAGCCACTGATGTCTGTTTCTAAGGGCAAGGGACAGTTTCTGCTCTGAAATCCAGTCTTAAGGGACCCCTGTGACGGCCCCCCTTCCCTTTCCTGCAGTGTGCACGTATGCGGCTCGTTTCGGGTGTCCCTGACCCCGCAGCACACTAGTCCCAGAAGCAGCGTTTCTTCCTGCTCGGCAAGCCCGTGGGGTCCAGTCCGCCCCCGGGTGCTCACGTACTATTCCCATCACCAGGGCTGTTTCTGCTTTCTGACTGACCAGGAAAGCCCCAGCCTGTCACATGTGGACTATTGTCCCAATCAACCAGGACAATGAGCAGGTCCAATTCTCTTTCCTTCCAGAAACTTTGTTAGACGTACCGCCATTGATATGATCTCCAGTGACCAAATGAGTACAAACTCGGGCATAGTGACGGGGGGGGGGGGACACCTCTGTGGCATTTGAGCTGTAGCTATGCTGAGTGTCCTGCCAGCGTGTACATATTTGTCTCTTGCCGGAAGAGCTGTGATTCACCTTGTTTATGGTGAAAATGAGCGTCTATTGAATTAGTGAATAAATAATGGGTAAATCGACAAGACAACCCTGCACAGCATTCCCGTGGGTGGAAAAGCTTAGGGGCATAGAAAACGTTCCCTGGTGGATGAATCCTCTTCTCGGGGTCCTGAATGTCAGGAAGGCGTCCGTGGAAGGAGGTGCTAGGCATCGTAACCCCCAATCCTCCCCCGGGGTGACAGAGGGGACCTGAGACCTCAGCAGGAGTTCGGAACCGTGAGAACTTCTCTCTTCAACTGAGCAGGAATGAGGTTCTTTGGGGAGATTAGGGCAGAGAAGGGGTAAGTGTAGGGGGAGACAGGGTGGGAGAATAGAAGGAGAAAGGATGTAGGAAGTGAGCAGGGGAAAGGGAACCCCCCATGACCCCCCACCACCCTCTCTGCTCTTCCTGATTGGGAACCCATGCTGGGGCCCGCAGCTGTTTCCACGGGGCCCTGGCTGCGCCTCCCCCACCAGGAGGGGCTGGTTTATGAGAAGGGTGTGAGGCCTTAAGTGTCTCTGTCTTCATTCAGCAACTGCCGTGAGCACCACTGCATGTGGACAGTCGTTTCTGCTCCTGCCCCCCGTTACAGGCAGCCCCCGCTCACCCACGTGGCCAGCAGCCTGGGCTCTGGAGGGGGGGAGCCTATCACAGCACGTTATTCAGTCAGAACCGGGACCAAGGGTGCTTTCTGCCTGTCTGACGGGAGAATCTTCTGGCAGCTGGGTGACCCTGAGATCCCCAACATTGTTTAATCTGCAGAGTCCAAGGCTGTCAGGGGGCTTGGGGAGGGCAGTGAACAGAGAGGGTGCTAACACATTTTAAGAAGAGGGTAGCCACATTTTAAGAAAGAAAAAACCGTGTTAAAATTGTGATACGCAATATATACTGATAACAAAAGATGAAAACGAGTCACCTTTGACTTTTGCAACTATAAGAGGTGCTCACAGTGGTCACCATTAGTTTCCAGACGTTTCTATTTACGGCGAACTACGGCTGGAGCAACGCTGACCAACGCCCACTCGTATCGGCGCGTGTCGTTCCAGTTTCTTCCCCAGCCCCACCGTGTAGCCGGTTTGCTACGGCACACCACGTCCTCTAAGGTCCCCCACAGGTAGGCGTCAGGGGCGCTAAGTCAGGAGAACGTGGGGGAAACTCCCAATAATGTTCTCGAATTACAAATACCACTTCAACGTAGTCTTGCGCTCCTCCAATGACAACCGTGCTTCCGCCGATTTTTGTTTACTGTCCTGTCTGTCGCCTGGTGACACCAGCACTCATTTGATGAACGCCATCCTACACATTGCTCCTGTAATTCAAGTCAACATCTCCTCCAGTGCATATACGTGCTTTTGGTACCCTGGTATTGTGGAAAGCAGTTAGGGGGTGTGTCCTGACTGCAGCTTCGGTCACAGCCTCAGGACGGGTGGGGGCACCTGGGGTTGGGTGATTGAAGAGTAAAGAGGGAGGAGCAGGGCAAGGCAGGCCTGGGTGGCCCTCATGCTTGTCCCGCTGGGACTTCTAACCCACCTTGGATGCGCATTGGGATCTCCTGGGACCTCTATAAAATGCTGATGCTTGGGTTTCACCACCTCCTCCAGATTCTGATTAAATTGTCTGGCTTGTGGCCTGAGCATCAGGGTCTTGGCCTGAGAATACTGTCATCTTCTCTTGTCTGCATTCCATTGTCTCCAGCAATTGCAGCTTCCCTAATTATTGGAGCAGGACTGAAAACCTTGTAATTTGAGACAGAAATGTGGTAGAAAGCCATCACCCTCAGGACAGAGGAGAGTTCAGCTGAAATTCCACTGAAGAGGCAAGTCCTGAGGGTCTGTTCACCTATCCAAGTACCAGGCTGGCTCAGGAAAATGTGCTTCAGTGGCTTATCTTTGACACTAATAGTCCATGTGACCCTGTGCATGTCACTCTTGCTTTCTGGACCTCTGTTTCCTCACCTGTTAATGCAGCATTGAGACTCAATTTTCTTGGGGTGCTAATACTCTGGGAGTACGTCTTTCTGCTTCTGGCCCAGTCTGAGCCTTGCCTCTGGCTCCCCTGGGCCCCCACACATTCCTTTTTTTATTGGGGAGGTGGAATTCCTATTTGGCATCCTCTACCTGCATCGTTCCTTCTTTCTCATTGCTTTTTCTTAACCCATTTAATGAGGGAGTTCATGCTGCTCGAGGGCACCCATGTCACTTAGAAAGTCAACAGATAAATTTATGCATTCATTGTGGAGCTTGTATTTTGTATTCAACACTGGGATGTAATCATGATTAAAGATCTCTCCCTCTGTTCATTGAGCTCCCCGTTTGCACACAGATGGAAAAGGAAGTAGGTGCAATATAGGATAAAGGAGTTCATAGTGACAGAAAAAAGAAGGGGAGCTAATTGAGAATTAGAATCCTTAGGAGTCACATACTCCATCTCTTTAAAAGGATCTTGCACTTAAAATGTACTCAAGGAATTTGTTTCTGTAGTTATTACTCCACTTTCCTCCATATCATATGTTTCCCTCTTTCTGGCTTCTTCCCCAGAGAGACAATAATGCTCAAGTCTCTCTTACATGTTAAAATCCAGCTTTTCACTCCACATGCCTCTCTCATCATCTTGTCTATAACTCTTCTTCCTTTTTAGTCACCATTTCATATGTGTTGTCTCTAATTCCATACCAACCAGCCACTGCTTCTTTCACTGCTGTTCACGTGAGTTGTGATCACTGAAACCACAAGGAAAGATAATTACACAGAAACACGTGGGCTCATACAATCCAAGTGGGAGAGAGAGAAATTGCAACGTGCTTGGCAGAGCAGAGAGCAAGCCCGGTGTCGAGAGCACGGTGAATGCCGGGTGGGGCAGCAGGGGCTGAGCCTGGAGCGTAGGCAGAGCCCCACCACGCGGGGCTCGTTTGGAGGACATGGAGCCGGGACAAATACAACCTATTCTAGTGCCTGACCACACACTTCTCTAACATACGAGACAAGTATTCTTTATTTTTACTGGGATTTGGGGGTTCTTGTACTGAAGTTCCTTTATGAATTCTTTCAAAGATCAGACACTATAAATATTTTAGATAGCTATAATCAAAGCATCTCTACATTATAATTGGGTATTTTGTTTTACTAAATGGTATTTTGAACAACTCTTCACACTGTCTCATATTCTTCGTAATTATTATTGTGAGAGCTACAGAATATTCCATCCAGTTAAAGTACTGCCATTTATTCCACTGTTTTCATGGTCTCTACTGTTACATGTTTAGGTTGTTTTTAATTCTGCTATTTTAGAGAGTGCCACAAGAAAGAGTGTCATACATAGGGATTTGTCTTCCTTTTAAATTATCTCCTCAGACTAAATGATAATGAATGAAATTATTGGGTCAAAGGGTGTGAATGTTTTTTACGGTTCTCAATACAGACTGGTATGTTTCTGTGTTATACCCACTGTCAGGTATGTGTTCATCAATGCCACTGTAAACAATGGAGCTAGTATTATTATTGCATCTTCTTTGTCAGGTTAATAGATATGAAAATATACCTCATTTGTTTAACCAGAATTTTGTTGCAGCCTGAACATTTCCCCATTTGCTTCTATCTACATTTTTTTCTGTTAATGTCATTTCAATGTAAGAACGTCCAAACTTGCAGAGAATTTTTATAGGAGTTTATTTGAGCCAAACTGATGACAACTGCCAGGAAGCAAAATCTCAAATGCTCCCGAAAATGACAGTTTTGCAGTTTCTTTTATGCATGTGAAATTAAGGAGCAAATGTAAGGAAGATTATTACCCAAAGGTGGGAGAAAGCGAGGTGGGGATTGGGTTACGGCGTAGTTAACATCATGTGCTCTCCTGTGAGTGGTTAACCTAGATGCACAAGCACTAAGGCAAAGACAAGCCTTTTAATAAAAACGTTAGAGGCCTGGGGGGTGACTGCCCAACATGACCTGCCCAGTTAGGATTTATGATCAGGTCACCCTGTGAGGTTACTTTCCATAGAGCCCCTTTTTTCTGCCCCATCATTGGGGCATTTATGATAAAATTGCATGTTAGAATAAACTTTTAATACATTATACATAAGATTCACCTTTCTAACATAGGAGACAAGTACTTTTTGCTGTTTTCATTTTCACTGTGATTTTAGGGTTCTTGTACTGAAGTTCCTTTATGAATTCTTTCAAAGATCAGAAACTATAAACAAGCATAGAAAAGCTCTCAATTCTATTTTGTGCAATTTTTGACCATTAAGTAATTTAATAAATTACTAATTTTTAAATAGTACTTTGGATATAACTTGATGTTTCCTCATACTGGTAATCTAGTAAGAGCTTAGGTCTGTATGTGAGAAACTTAGGGAGCAATCTTGTTTAAAGGGAGGGCTGGCTGTTTGTCTTGAAGCTGCTTTTCTATAGCAAGCACATTGTTTTTACTGAACTACGTATTATTAGGTAGATTTATGATGGTGGTGATCATGAAGGAGATCATGAACAGAGATAAATTAAAGCTCCCCGAGCCACGACCCTATTATAACTTTTGTAGACTCTGTACTTTTGCCTTTGTGGGTTCTTTCTTTCACAAAACAAAAAATTATATTTTACAACTGTTTTATTATAGAGGAGAATAAAATCTAGGTTATATTAATTATTATGTGATCATTATTATTACATCATTATTATTACATTCTTTTTTCTTATTTAAAACATCTTAATTAAAATATTTTTATAGGCCAGTAATCTGTGCCTATTGTGTCTAATAGTCAGCCCTGTCTCAAAGTCACCGCTTAGCACTAATTACCTATCTGTCTATCTGAATAGTTGGATCTACTTCTTGCCTTTTCATTCAGTTCCTCAGATACACATTTCTATCTATATCAGAATCACAGTATTTTAATAATTATTTTAAAAAATGTGTTCTAATGGTTGCTAGAGTTGATCTATAACCCAGAGTTATTCTTTTAGGTCCCTGGACTACTTATTTACAAAGTGACCTTTAGATCCCCTCTGTTTTTTATAATAGAAAAACCCTATTAAAGTTGCATAGTATTTGTAGATGATCTCAAATTGATATGACATCTTTATGAAGACACAACAGTTGGATATTTCATTGCAGAATCAGGATATCATGATCATGCTACAGAGAACTTTCAAGAAGAATAGACACAGAGGTAGGAAATAAGGTACAGAAGAACCTGTACTCTGCTAGTGTGAGCTCCCATCTAGGGATGCTCAGAGAGGCTGGACACAAGGTTCTATTGAGTCAACACAGTCCCAGAAGTAGGTCATAAACCAGCACCGTAGGACAAGTGCTAATTTATTTTTTATATTAGGGGAAAAGGAAATGCTTTTGGGTAGACTGAAGATCATCTTTTAGCCAAACCATCATTCTTCTGATCTGGCACTCTAAAGTGACTGCAGTTTGGTAACCCCCAGTATCATATTACTTACAAGGGAGTTTAAATAAGAAATTTTGTTTGTCATGCAGGTATCTTTGAGGTCAATAAACAGTCATAGGAATAGGGAAAAGAGATCAGAGGATAGAGGTTGACTAGTCTGGAGCCATATTGGATCATCACTCATGATCGACTCACTCTCCTTTTTTTCTGATAAGAGAAACATTTTATCTAGCATTGTAATTTTCTAAGCTTATAATTTTCTAATGTGAGAGACAGCCATTTTAAGAAAGACTTGCAAAATTCAGAGGCCTTTCTCCCTAAATCCAAGTCTTTAATGATGAAAATCAGCAAGCCCTATAATTCAAGCTGATGACTTACAGGTGTTGTCTCCTATGAATAGACATAACTCTAATATAAGGACCATTAGAGTAAATTGAATAACTTAAATGTAGAGAGAATTTGGATATATGTCATGTTTTATAAATCACATACAGAGGGTACACTTGGCAAGCTATTTCCTTTTATGAATCATGAAGAGGATCTAGGCTGGGAAGATTTCTGTACCTCCAAAAAAAAAAAAAAAAAAAAAAAAAAAAAAAAAAAAAGAAGATGAAAAATGTATAATCTGCAACTTCAAACTTCCAAAATTTCAATGAAAATGTCTTACTTCAATTTGAATGTTATGAGGTACTTTGGAATACCTTATTAGAAAATCTACCTGTGGGTCTGTGCCTGCCCACCCTTCGTACCCAGAAGAAAAGAGTTACCTTTGTTCTCAGAGAAACCTTCCCCATCCAAATAAATCAAATAATGACCTATATACTTACTGGGCGATAACACAGTAGTTTCCACCACTGATTAATATTGTTATGTGTGTGTGTGTGTGTGTGTGTGTGTGTGTATAAAGTTTCTCAATATTTGAGGAACCTTCGCAGATTTCAAATCATATAGTGTATACCCACTACAAATCCCTTCCACCTGAAAATGGGAAAGACCTATGAACACCAGAGCTGTCACTCCAATGATTAGGTTTCTGTAAATGGCAAAACTAAAGGGATTTTACATACCTAATTAAAATTGTAAATCCATTCATTTGGAGTTAATCATGCAGATTCTGAGAAATTGAAAGAACGCCAATGTAACTGGAACTCAGTGAGATGGAAAGCACAGTGAGAAATGAGGCTAAAACAAGTTGATTCCCGCATCATGCAGAGCTTTGTGGACTATATAAAGGGTGTGTATAGAACCTGGAAGATTGTCGACTGTCTTTATGAAGGCAAGAAACCTACTCATTCAACCTTGTTAAATCTACAGAGGAGGCAAGCGCTCCAGGAATTCTCCAGACTAGAGCACCCTACTTTATGGAAACAATTAAACTTATCATCATCCTGGTAAGCCTGAATAGAAGACAGGAAGCCCAGGTTTATAGTGCTTGGGTCAGGATCCCAATAGAGACAAGAGCAAGGCATTTGTTAGCTACAGAAATATCCAGAAAGGTTTCACCTAGAGCAGAAATATCTGAGGATCCATAATTGAAGAGCCTAACCCGCTACCCCAGATACATTCTTAGGAGTGAATGGATAATTGTCTAGGATGGATCCAACTAATGAGATGACTCCATAGAAAACCAAGTTCAGGGAGTTCCCTGGTGGTGTAGTGGCTTAAGGCTTCAGCGTTGGTGCTGTCAGCGCTGTGGCCTGGGTTCGATTCCCAGTCAGGGAGCTACCCACATACCAAAAAGCAAAAAAAAAAAAAAAGAAAGAAAAGAAAACCAAGTTCAGTTAGGCACTTCATAGTAAAAAAAATAGGACTTGCTTTAAATCCTTACCAATTAATAACCAGTCCTTTCTTCAGAGGAATGTCTTAGTCAATTATCCCTGGAAAGTCTGCTTAAAATAAATCTCTTGAGAAACAAGTGAAGCAGGAGAGAAGAGAAAGTGAATTCTGTTTACAGTAGTCAGAGGGATCCAGAGATGGAATGAGCTACCTCAGGAGATAATGACATGAAAATTTCAAGAATAAGCTAGTAGACTACTTGGGGAATGTTATAGAGGAGATTCAAGCATGGCGGTAAGTCTGTATATCCTTAACGCTTTCTTCCAACCATGAGAATCTTAGAGGCAGAACGAATGATGTGGAGAAGGTGCTATAGGATGGAGAGCAGTAAGAACACACAGAGAGTGGAGCATGTCAGACAGAGAAAGAGGTGCAATGTGATTTCGCTCATTTATGGAATCTGAATAACCAATGAACAAGCAAACAAAACCGATACAACTCAGATGCAGAGAACATTTTGATGGTTGCCAGATGGGAGGGGGCTGGGGGTGAGTAAAAAAGGTGAAGAAATTAAGGGAGAAAGGGGAGGGGGTGGGAGAGGAGGGGGGAAGCTAAATATAAGGTGATGGAAAGAGAAGTCACATTAGGTGGTGAACTTATTATACAACAAGCTGACAATGCACTGTAGAATTATATGCCTGAGACCTATGTAATCCTTGCTAACAGATGTCACCCCAATAAAAAAAAATAAATAAAACAACTTTCCACACATTAAAAAAAAAAAAAAAGAAGTACAAATGGTTGTTACACAGTAGTGATGGGGATGCAGGGTGTAGTGTAAGGAACACAGTCAGTACTGTCGTAATGACTCGGTGTGGTGTCAGGTGCGTACTACATTTATTGGGGTGGTAGATGGGAGCGAGGTGGAGGCAGGGTGAGAAAGGTGAAGGGGTGAAGACGTACAAATTGGCCGTTACAAACAGCCACGGGGGTGTGAAAATAAAGCATAGGGACCATAGTCAGGGATATGGTAATGCCTACGTGCAGTGCCAGGTGGGACCAGGCCTGTCAGGGGGGTCGCTTCTTAACTGACATAAGTGTCTAACCGCTATGCTGTACACCAGAAATTAATAGAAAATAACACTGAATGTCAAAATAAATGAGTAAGTAAATCATTTTAAACAAAGGGCACACGGAGAGAAAGAGCCCGCTGGTAAACTGAGGCTTCATCCTCCTGCTTGGCGCGGACGCCGCCTCGGCCAGTGCCCTGGTCCGCCGTGGGCGGGGCCGGGGCGCGCTCTGACGGCGCCCGTACTGGCCTCTGTGGCTCCAACGCCACCTCAAGTTCGTACATCACGCCGGTTTCGCCAAATCTGCTTTCCAGATTTGGGGTGAAACTGGAGCGATCATGGCTTAAATGGATGTTAGTCATCTATGGCTTTATAGCCAATTACCTAAGACCTTACCAGCTCAAAGTAACAAATACTTATTATCTCACACAGATTTTGAGGGTAGGCTATCCCGGAGAGGTTCAGCGGGCTAGTTTTTTCTCAAGGTATCTGTTGAGATTGCAGTCCAGTTCTTGGCTGGGTCTATGGTCATCGTCAGGCTCTGGGGCTAGAGAATTCATTTCTAAAGTCACTCATTTGGTTGGTGACAGGCCTTCATTCCTCCCTGGTTATTGGTCAGAGACCTCCATTTCTTGTTGCATGGACCTCTCCATAAGCTAGTTTGAGTACCGAATTTTGTAGCATTTGGTTTTCCATAGAAGTGGTTTAAGAGGGAGAGAAATGTGAGTCAGTGAGTAAAGGAGTGTCCCCAAAGCAGGACTAGTATCTAGAATATAGTAAGGTCTACTGAATAAGAAGATACTGTTGCCAATCAAAAATTGGCAAAATAATGGAACAGTAATTTTACAAAAGAAGATAAACAAATGATCAATAAGCAGGTGAAAGGATACTCATGATCACTAGTCATTAGGGAAATAAAATTAAAACTCACAAGGAGAATCTACTATAGAATCATAAGAATCGCTAAAATTACAAAGGCTAAACATACCTAGCATTGTCAAGGATGTGTGGAGCAAGGTGAATGATCACACATTTCTGCTTGGAGTGTAAAATGGCACAGCTATTTGTAAACTGGCAAAGTGAATTTAGTTACACAGACATTTACCATGCAATTTCTAGCTATTTATTGAAGAGTTGCGATCTTAACTGTTTACGGGTAAACCTGTGCATGAGTGTTGTACATAACATCCAAAACTGGAAACAATACGCATGTCCATCCAACAAATTTTTGTACATTGGAATGCTGCTTAACTCTTTCTCCCCAATTTTTGAGAATTAATATGCAACTAATACCCGATTAATCCTTCAAGTAAATATACACTATATATGCAACAGTATAAGTAAATCTCTCAAACATTATGCTGAATAAATGAAGCTTGATGCAAGAGAGTATATACCATCTACCCATGGAAAAATGAATCCACAGTGATAGAAATCACATTAGTGATTGTATGAGAGAGTGGTTTGGGGAATATTGACTTCAAAGTAGCAAACAATCTTCTGGGACGATGGAAATATTCTATACCATTTATTGTGCTGATGGTTACATAGATATTATGGTATACTTTTGGTAAAACTCATGGAAATATAATTCACATAAAATTCTATTTTATATAATTTATGCCTTATGAAAGTTGATTTTAAAATAAAAAATACTTTCTAATATGTAGACTAAAATATTTAGATATACAAGGGTCAATTCACAGAAAAAAAAAATTGGAAACTTTATTGCCCTCTATTAGTCTTTGTAAGACCAACTATCCCAACAAAGTAACATATAAAAATAATAAAATTAATCAATTTAATTACACCTATCACCTATCTACCTTGCTACCTATCTACCTATCTATTATGTCAATATAAAAGTTTTTACCTCTTGGAAAATATTTCATTTTCTGTTATTGTTAAAACATTTGTGGGATGGATCCTATAATAAGCCTCATCGACAATCTCAATACATTTCCCAAGCAAAAAAAAATGATACAGATCACTTTATTAAATAAACCTCAATGCAAAAATCCTGAAACTAAGTCACTGAAATATAATTTAAAAAGCTACTTTACATATGAAATTGCTAAATAACTTCTGAGTTTAAGTAGATATTTAAAAACTTAAAGACTTTAAAAAGTTAAAAGATTTTAAAAATCACAACTTTATATCTCGAAATCTGATGGATGGTTAAAGATGAACTCAGAGAAAAAGTTAGAAATTTATTGTTTCATAATTTATTAAGTAAACAAATATTTATTGAAGGGCTACCACATTCTAAAAAATTTTCTATGCTCCAGCAATATATGTAACAAAGAACATAACTTCCTCCATAGAGTTACATTACAGTGGAAATACATAGACCAAAAACCCTTATAAATATGTATTTCAGATCATGATAAGTTCTGTGGATAAAATAAAGCCAAATGAAGTGGATAGAGAGTGATCAAAGAAGGGATGGCGTTTTGTACACAGTAGTCAGGGATGCGTTCTCTGACGTGCCTCTTTGACAGAGCTCTGAAGGGAAGGAGGCAGGGAGTCAGTCACACAGGCATTGAGGGATAAGAATTCTAGACAGAGAAAATAGTAAGTGTAAAGGCCCCGAGGAAGCCAGGAGTGGAACTAGGAATGTGTGTGTTACTTGCAAGAAGAAAGATCAGAGAAATTACATGGGATAATACCTCTTTGGATACTATAAAGACTTTAACTTTTACTAAGATGAAGAGCCTGTGGTAGGTTTTAAGCAGAAAATAAACGCAATATAATTTATGTTTTAAAAGAATCACTCTAGAATTGTCTATATAGAAAAAGTTGTAGAAACAAGGAGATGAGTTGGGAGGTTGTAATAGTCCAGGTAAAATATAATGGAGACTTAGGTCAGGATGGATTCAGTGGATATGGGGAGAAGTGGTCAAATACAAGTAATTAAGAGAAAGAGAATATAAGCAATTTATTTTAATAATTCAACTTAGAAATCTTGAAAGAGATCAGCTAAACTAACTTTTCAAAAATCATCTAGGAGAAGAGCATTCATTGAGCAGGAAAGAAATCAGCAAATTAGAAACTTTTAAGATAGTAGAATTAAAAACTAAATATTAAGTCTCATTGTTTGGAAAGTTCAATAAAATAGAGAGTTTTGGTAATGAGAAGGAGGAAAAGGAGAAGGTAAAATACAGGTACGCTACATCCAGAGTGAAAAAAATCTATAACCTCAAATATCAGATTTTAAATTATAACGAAAAAGTAGAATTTGCTAATGCATGCAAAAAATTAAAATGTTTCACAAAAATATATATAAATTAACAATAGATAGAATAAAAGAAACAGAATAGAGTAGAATAGAATAACTATGGCAGAAATTGAAAATGTTAAGAATTATGTTATAAAAGGAACTCTGTAGACAGTTTTATAGGTGAATTCTATGAAGCCCCCCCTTTTTTTCATTCAGGAACAAAGAAGTGCAGCTCGCTACCACATTCATTTAATTTTACATAAACTCGGTTTTAAATGTGAAATTAAAATATAAAAACCGTTCTTGGAGTTACTTGTAAATAGAACTTGCCTCTAATTCTAATGAAACAGAATTCATATGATGATCAGTATTTAATAATATTTTCTTGTGTGGTAAATTTCAAAGCATGGAACTTTTGGGGGGCGAGGATAGGACCGTAATAATCCACGAGTTATTTTGGGGTACATGCTGCAGCATCAAGAGCTGCCGGCGAGTGTTCTCGGGGCCAACGGGGAGAGGGTGAAGGCACAGACAGTTTCTGCGCTGTTTACTATGATCTAAAACAGAAAAATTTCAAAGGTTTGCCAACTTACTTGATAACATTGCGATAGTTCTAATAGTAAACAATGGTAGTCCAAAATTTTCAATGAACCATCAGCAAATTGAATTTGGAAGTATATTTTAATACATATTCTCTTTCCAAGTGGAGTTTGTCAAGCAGCAGGGTAGTGATTTAAAAGAGCAGACCCTGAAGCCAGGTAGCCTTGGAGTAGGTTAGCATCTTGAGATGAACCTGACGGCTGTCCGGCTTTGTTTAACCCATTTAATCTCTCTGTGTCTTAGTGTCCTCGCTCATAGCATGGGGCATATGGTAGTGTTTATACCGTTGTTGTAAAGATTAAACCTTAATTCCATGAAGCACTTATTACAGTGCCTAGCCTTGTAGTAAGCACTCAAAGACATTGTTTTTTATGAGTTTCTATGTTTCAAAATGTATTGTTTCTATTAGTAAGATAAGAAGGAAAGCCATTAGATTATTTTATTAGCTATCAAAAACATTTTCATAAAATTTAATTTTAGTTTATGATTTGAAAAGTTCTCTCAGTACACAATAAAAAGAAACATACTTTTTTTTTTTTTTTTTTTTTTTTTTTTTTTTGCTTTTTGGTATGTGGGTAGCTCCCTGGCTGGGAATAGAAACATACTTTTGAAGACGATAAAAAAGTTCCATTTGAAATCAATAAACTTCGTGACCGAGGATGCCTATTGTCATCATTTTCTCAATATTGTCAAGAAATTCTACATGAAACAAAAAACAAAAAAAATCGAAATAAGATTTACTATTATTTAGAGATGATACAATTGTCTATCTAGAGAGCCCAATGCCTATCAAAATCCAAACAGGATTTTAAAATAATTGACAATTATTCTAACATTTTCCCAGAAGGATAACTTGGTGAAAATTGCCATTTTGAAAGAGAAATATGAAGTACCTTTGTCCCACTAGTAATTAAACTGTATTAATGGCGCATAAACATATGAATAGAGAAGAAAAGAAAGGCCAGAAGAAGATAGATCAATATATGATAGCAGAGTGTTTCAAATCGATGTGGGGACGTGTTGGTTTTTTTAGAAAATTGTCTGGGGGAAACCAGATATAATCTTACTATTGATAAAATCTATCACCCCTTTGTGTGTTATGTACACTGTATGTTTTCTGAAATCCATTTATATTGTCAGGGGGTATTTGCAGAGCCACATAGAACCCTGCATTTTGGATGTGATTCCGGAAGCCAATGGCTTATTTAAAAGGGTACATTAATTCTGTAATAAGAATTCTTGATATACATATTTCTCCCTCTAGTTTCGTCAGTTTTTGTTTTACGTAATTTGAGGACATGTTTCTGGGTGTGATAAATATAGTCTATGATAAATATATCTTCTTGCCGTTTTGTTCCTTTTCCCACTATATGATACCTTTCCTTTTCCAATTAGATTTTTTCTTTGAATTCTATTTTGATCATATATTATAAATTTACCTCAACTTATTTTAGTTCATAATTGTCTTGTATTTCATTTACTACCCATTTATATTTATCAATTTTGAATCCTTTTGTTTTAAAGTTTTCTCTTACAGAAAAAACATTGCTGGATACTTTTTTAAAAAATGCAACCTGATAGTCACAGTCTTTTCATTGGTGACTTTAACTAATTTACAGTTATTTTAAAGCTATATGAGTATTTACTACTGCCATCTTTTATCAAATTGTGCATTCACTGTATATTTTGGGGTATTTTTTTCTTTTTTTCATTGAACAGAACAGGTTATCTTTGGTATTTAAAATTTATACACTCTTTAATAATTTTATGGTAGTTGCCCTAACATAAAATACCCACAGGTATGACATTTATTTCTACTAAACATGACATAATGACCATCAAACTGTACCAACTATCAGGCTTAAAAATGATACCTACCAAAGCAAAACCTCCGTAGATACTGCCTATATACCCCTCTTCATGGATATCCTCCCTATGCACTCAGTTAATTACTTTTTTGAATGTGATGTTTATTCTCCTTGAAAATGACTGTATATTTTTACTATATGTGCATATATTCCTAATGTATAGTAACATTATGTATAGTAATGTTATACATGTTTTAAATTTAATTCAAATGGTATCATCTGGTATATATATTCTGCAACTTGCTTTATTTTGCACTCAAGATTATATGGGAGATTTATACAGGTTGATACATATATTTATATTCACTGGTTTGTGATATATTGTACATATAAAACATGATTAATTCATCTAAGGTCCATTTCCAGGTTAAGCAGTAGGAGACTGGAACTGAAACAAAACGAATATTCCTTAAGATGATATTAAGGAAACAAAATATACATGAAGTCATAAAAAGAAAGAAGTAAATTTGATAAACTGGCCATTGAGCAAATTGATTTAGAACTCAAAATCTCAATAAGAAAAGAAACAAGTTGTAGTAGCACAAAGAATTCTGGAGTTCCCTGGTGGTGTAGCTGCTAGGCTTCGGCGCTGGCGCTGTCAGTGCTGCGGCCTGGGTTCGATTCCCAGCCAGGGAACTACCCACATTAAAAAAAAAAAAAAAAATCCATCCACTAGTGCTCCCTGTGTTAGCCTGCTCGGGCGACCATAGCAGAACCCCCAGCTGGATGGCGGAGACAGCAGCAACTTATGTTCTGTCAGTTCTGGGAGCTGCAAGTACGAGACCGCAGTCCCATTCGTGTTGGCGTGTGGGAAGGCCTTTTCTTGTCCTACGGAAGGCTGCTGCCATTGTGTTATCACCTGATCTCTTCTCTGTGTGTGCAAGGAGAGAGAGATCTCTGGTAGCTCTTCCTATTTTTGTAAGAATTCCAGTCTTATCAGATTATGGCCCCTCCCTTATGACCTAATTTGACCTTAATTACCTCCCTAAGGGTCCTATCTCCAACCATAGTCACATGGGGTGTTAAGGCTTCAATAGATCAATTTGGGGGTAGACACATTCTCCCTACGGCACTTTGAAATCATACACACCATTGAACTATCACCACAACATTGGTATATAAAAACAACCTCAAAATTTCAAAAACAAACATTTATTTTTTTTTGCTCATGGGTGTGTGGTGGGGATAAGGATGATCTCAGCTGGTGTTGGTTACATGTGGATCTGGGCTGCAGATCAGGTTTAGGTCCACGCTTCTCATTTTGGAGCCCAGGCTGAAAGGGCAAGGTATACCTAAGGAATATTCTTTTCAGGGTGATGGCAGAAGCGCGAGAGCACCAACCACATAAACACTTCACAAGCCTCAGCTGGCACCATGTCTACCAATATTTTATTGGCCAAATCAAGTCACTTGCCCAGTCCCAAAAGCAAAGGGGCAGGGATGTCAGTCTCACCCACCATGCTATGGTAAGTGTAAGCATGTGTAGCACTACCATGGCATAGTGAAGACTTGGGAACAATAAGGCAATCAGCTACAGCGTATATTCTCAAGTTCTGAGTGTTTGGCATGAGCCTCAATTAACATTAAAAGACATTCTTTTGCTGCAGTGGCCCATGTGGGTCTGGCGGAGTAAAGACAAATTTAGCAGCCATGCCAAAATATTGTCTTCTGCTGTTGTACTTTGATCACCTTATGTAGTCCTTACATCTGTTAGTAGGGTTCTGAGTCAGTGCACCCCACATTTGTTTTGAGGGTTCAAATGAATCACACTCTTTCATTCTTTGAGCCCCATTTCAATTGAGAACTATCCAGAGTTCTGGTGGGAATTCAATGTAGTATTAGCTTGGACCCCAGACCACAATGGTCTTTCTGCTATTTCTCCTGATTTGAAGTCACCTACCCAATCATTGGTATCCCTCCTGGAGTGCACACTACCTGTCTACTTTGCTCACTGCATCGGAAGAAGAAAAGCCAGTAACATAGGGTGAGAAGTGTGGTCAGACTGAGGAAAGTACGTGTGAAGGTCTTGAGGCAGAAAATAGTGTCACTGATAACTGGCAGCAGTCATAGAAGTCTTCAGGTATTTGAGGGACTCACAATTCAGGTGATAGAATTGCTGAACATTAAGGGCCCTGGGCAACTTAGCCTGAAGAAATTCAGGCCAAGAGGGAGCCTGAGAGTAGATCACAAACATGACGAGAAAAGGTCTGAATTCCATTTATAAAATAAATATTTATTGAATGCTGCCTCATACCAGGCATACTGGTCTGTGTGTAGAGGATTCCCCAATTAACAAAATAGCCATATCACAAGAGGTACAAGGTGGTAAGGAGAAAAGAAAATAGGGTTAGGGTGTGTCAGCAGGGTGGGATACAACTTTAGAAAGATGGCCAGGATAGGTGACATTTGGGTAAAGATCTGGAGAAGATGGGACCAAAGGTAGGAGAATTTTGCACAGAGGTATAGAAAGAACCAGCAAGTGCAAACACTCGAGGACATGGGTGCTGAGGGTTGAGGGGCGAGGACTAGGAGGAAGGCCAGCGTGTAGGAGAGAAGTAGGAGATGAGGCCAGGCAGGTTATGGGGCAGGTGACGAAAAGAGAGGAATGGAAGGTCAGCTTGGACCTTGTGAGTCATTGCAATGCTCAGAGATTTCCTCCGTGAAATGGGGAGTCCGTGCACTACTTTGTGCATAAGGGAGACGTGGTCTGATCTAGCTTTCAGGCAAAGGTTGAACTAGTGCGAACTACAGACTGAATGAAAACAAGGGTCATGATCCTCTGTGCTCCTGAGGGAATAACTTGAGTCAATGGATGAAAGGGGCTGATTTTTCTAACTAAATAATCCCAACTAATTGACTCTCCAGCAGCTGCTCCGTCACCCTGAGAGTTACATTTAGTAGCTTGCCCCTGGCAGTCCCAGCAGATGCCAGGGGTGTGGATGCTGGGACACTGAGTACCTGAGTAAGGCATTATACCCTACGACATCCCAAATTCCTTCTAATACCGAGCGTCTAATCCCACAGCGTGTATCACTTTAATCTGCCCCAGTACAGATTTATCTCCACAAGGGCAGGGGGTTTTGTTTGTTCTGTTCATGCTCTATTCCTGGTGCCTCGAATAGTATCAAGAATATAGCAGGCAAAAAGTCTATCAATAAAAATGAATTAAAAAAAATATAGCAGGCACTCAATATTTGGTAAATATATGAATGCCTCAGATAAACTTCCCACAGGACTTTGATCAATGTAATTTTCTCTGCATCTCAGAGATTTAAAAAGTTGGGTGGGAGGGCATCTGATGACCTTTATAGGCCTGCCGGTCTGGGATCCCAGGTCAAACACTAAACCAGGGGTCCCCAATCCCAGGGCTACAGACGGGGTACCAGTCTGTGGCCCCTCAGGAACTGGCTGCACAGCAGGAGCCGAGTGGCGGAGGAGGGAGCGAAGCTTCATCTGTGTTGACAGCCGCCCCCCATCCTCACATTACCGCCTGTCCCCTCAGTGGTGGCAGTAGAGTCTCAGAGGAGCCCGAACCCTATTGTGACCTGCGCGTGCACGTCCCCCTCATCTATCGCCCTCTACCCATCCATTCCCCCACCTCTACCCCATTAGAGGAAAAAATGGCTTCCATGGAACTGGTCCCCGAGGACCCCCAGCTCACCCCCGCACGTAGCCTTCCCTCATGAGTCCGCTGGGTCAGCAGTGCTCAGGCCCTGCAGCCCCCCTGGGGAAAGCGGTGTCACCAGCAGGGG
>PVJL010016933.1:0-19626 GCA_004026885.1 Lyroderma lyra | reverse complement strand
GAGCCGAGGGAGGGGGAGAGCCGAGGGAGGGGGAGAGCAGGAACTGAGCAGGCCGCGTGGTATGGAAAGCCCCGCCCCCGCGCGTTCCAGGGCGAAGGACGCTCCTGCTAGACAGCAGACTGAGAAACGAGGCGGCGGTGCGTCCCCTGACCGCAGGCTGAGCTGGGGGGGGACCCGTGGCCACCCCACCCGCCCCCACCCCGGGGCAGGGGCCCTCCCTCCGCTGGGGTAGGGCAGCCGTCCCCTCACTCCGAGCTAATCTAGTGGAGCCTCAGCCCTAGGACACTGTGTGCGCCCGTCAGCCCTTCCCCCCAACGTAAACGGGAGGCCTGAAGCCCACGGGTCGCACACGTAACACCTCCATCCTGAGACTCCGCAGCGACAAAACGCGGCAGTTCAAAGCGGGGACCGTGGGATCTGCATGTAAACAAGACGTGGGAGAAACGCTGAAGCCGTGCTGGGAAGTTGGAGCCAAACAGAACGTGAACACACACTCTGTTACATGGTATTGAACGTGCTGTGGCTCCGACTTCCCCTTTTATCTCAGGGGGTTTGGGGGCTATCCTGATGACAACTGAAGGGCGCCCCAAAATCTCGAACTCACCCCAGAGGCACAGGTCCCGAGAGAACAGGTCTCGTGAGTCCTCGGGCATGAGCGTTCTCACGTTTTCGGGACTGTCCTAAGGCCACCATCATCGTCCCCTTTTGCCACCCTCCTTGGTCCCCGCACACAGCAAGTAGAATTCATCTGGCCCAGCCCCAGGACTCCTGGCTGGGCTGGGAGAGGAGGGCAGCTCGGAGACGGGGGCTGGGAATAGCAGGGCTGGGAGGCTGGGCGGCTGGGCACAGGGCCCTGGACATAGATTAGGTCAAGGAGACAAGGAGCCTGCCCCGCCACAGGCAGACCTCCGAGGGAAATGACCGAAGCCCCTGGATGCTACTCAGCGCCGTGCACATTCCCAATGGGAGACACTGCACCCAGGCCCACGAGTCACCCCGCGGTTCTGAGCCCGTCCCGGGGGCCAGCCCCTGGGAACCAGCCCGGGGACGCAGTGGGCATTGGGAATGCTGAGTGGTGAGGCTGGAGGTGGCTGGGGGAGAAGTGAGGACTGCGACTTAAAACCGTTTTCTCAAGAGCGGTACCTAGTACGGCCTTAATGAGGCGGACGGTCCTCATTGCTCCCTGTCACAGTCTACCTGTGCATCGACTAAAACCCAACACGTCTGGTTTGGAAAAGCCAGTCCTTACGCATCGCCCCGGTGTGTAATTTGGGTCTCACCAGGAGCTGGGCTTTGGCCCGTGTGAGTCACAGCTTGGAAGGAGTCAGCCCATTATCTGTGCACGGCTTAGCCCCAGCAGTCCAGGGGTGCTTCATCTCACCCCACGTCAAGGGATGGAGGATCACAGGGGGCAGGGTGGGGGGGGGGTGCTCAGCCCCTGCCAGAGGTTGTGAGGTTCGTCTGTGAGCCCCCAGGTAGTGGAAGGGGTATCTCCAGGTTACTGGGGGCGTTTAAAGTTAGTCACGTGAGCTTAGAATCGAACTTTGCATCTTTTTCTGAAGCCGTGTTTTTCCTGGCCTCTCTTGCATGGAAGGATAGCAAGTTCAAAGGAAAGGCTAAATTCTAAATGTGGATGAAAACGTATACCCAATGCGCTCCGAAAGAAATTAATTTAGTTAGAAAGGTTTCTTAGGAAAAAAGTGAAAGCCCATTTGTATGCAGAAATTTCTTCTTATTTTTTTGTTTCCATTGAACTGCCAATCTGGGATTAGAATGAGGAAATGAAGTCATTCTGGAGAGCTGCTGAGCGTATTGTGTGCTGACTGGCAGAGGCCAGGAGATACAAGTTAGATAAGAGACTCGGGCCCAGGCTCAGTGGCCTTGAGCTTTGTATAATTTTTATAAAGCAATAGTGACAAATTTCTCCTGGACGAGAGTAAGTCCATGGCAGCTTACCTAAGAATGCTGTCATAGGTAAACATTTTGGAAGCGTGTAAGCTAAAGGATATTAAAATAGTTCTGTGCAATTTAAACTTCATGCTTCTAATAAAAATACTCATTAGCCAGGGATCACATACAATCAATCAATTATTTTAATAGAAGACGTACTAGTTTGGTCCCTCGTGGAAATCCTGGTTAGCAGGATAACAGAAAGCGTAATTTTACGGCCTCCAACTGACTTAGGAGCGTCCTGCAATGGGTCTTCATCCAAAAGGTTGACAGACTTCATGGAAAAAGTGACCAAATTACCTCATGCTATTTTCTTACTCTTAACATTCCAGGTCCCCAAATGGAAGACAGAGACTGGGGCAAGGAAGGAGGAAAATGTAGAAAAGTAAAACAACTCCCTTGTTTTAAGTACTCATAGAAACAGATGTAAAAGGCAGGACTGCCTCGCGCTGGCATTTGCAAGCTCTTTTGCAATGGTTAACCACCAAAATTCAAAACAAAACCAGAAAATCCTTAAGATAGGTCCCAGGCAGGAAAGAACTGTGTTAACAAAACCGTGTTAGATCCCCAACATGGTCATATGCCGCCTTAATTCTGATGCAGCGAATGTGAAGTCTTCTCGAAGTCCAAGCTGCCTCCTAGCACGTCACGTTCCAACACGAGGGCTGTCCGGAAAGTATCCAGACGTGTAACGTGACAGTGGCTAGATTTTTTTTTTTATATGGACAACACGCATGATAATTTGAACCAAATGATGCATGGATCTGGTCAACCAGGATTCGTATTTCAGTTCCGTGTGCAGAAAAGAAAAAACTAAACATTTTATAAAGCCGAGGCTCAGAAAGACAAATGCCGAGTTCAGTTTTGTGGCCGTGTCGGAGATAAGCAACTTCCTGGGAGAAGATTCAGAATTTACTTGAGTCGACGACAAATATCTCAGCTCGGGAGGGTAACAGGAGATAAAGCCCGGGTCTCATGATCAAAGGAAAGTGTCCCAAGTAAATCTGCAAAGAATCCTCGGTGTTTTAAAGAACAGAGACAACGCAGTTTAGACGTTACATGTGTCTTAGAAGCCGAGCCTGTGCTTCGGGCAAGGACTCCAGGCGAGAACCCATATACCCGTCGTCCCGGCTTCCTCTCCAAGTGAAAAAAGAGACAAAGTGCATTTCAGGAAGCGCCCCTGGAATTCAGTGGGAGCAGGGCTTTCCCGGCTCGGCCCAGTGCGGAGGCGCCGGGGCTCCCGGGCAAGGCCTGTGGTGGGCGGCCACAGGCAGGACGACACTCGCGGGCAGCTTCCGTTCACGGCCCCCGCCCCACCCCTCCCCTGCTGGCAACGTTCTTCCACAGAACGTGACGTTTCCTCTTTCCACATGGGACCGCTGGAAGCAGGGGCATTTGATTTATTCTTGTTAAAATGCAAGCGATGCTCACTTCGCAGCGCCAGGAGTGCAGAACAGACGCTACTTCGGCCTGAAGGAACGGATGGTTTGCTTCATGATGACGGAGGATTTTCCCTTGGAATGGACTGGAAAAGTTCCAGAAAATAGACGAGGAAGCCGAGACACTGATCTGAAAGTGTTCTCTTCGAAATGCTACAAAGATATTTCCGCCGACGTCTCACTTGGCCAACGTACAGCCGTGATAATAAAGAAACCACAAAACTTTTTTCATGACGTTCATTTAAGATTAGCTGAATAAAATAGACAGATTAATTTATAATCAAATCACTATAAAGTGAAAAGTCATCTGGTGTAGCCAAGACCTAAAACCAACTCGATTATCCTGCAAAATTGAAGAAACTGAGCAAGGTAATATATTGTGCCTTCAGCAATTCAGCCTCTAGCAATTGTGCCACATGCTATTTTTCTTTTAGTGCCCTTATTAGACTAAGAAGCATCTGGATTCTGCTATCCACAACACAAGGTTTTAGCAGATAAAGTGGAAGTGGTGGTAAATCAGAGCATTTAAGAAATTAGAATTACTTAGTCTTTACGAACAGTTGTAAAACTTAGTGAAAAGAAAAAAAGCCACCTGAAATCTATGCTATAAAATTCTCTCTCTTCCCCTCGCTCTCAGCATTAGTATCACCGGTTGTCAAGATAACGCCCAAATGAACTGTTTTTCAAAAGACATCCTGAACTGTCAGCAAGAACAGTTCCATTGAGTGTGGGAGGAAGGGAGAGAGAAAAATGAAATCTGATGTCTTTTCCTGGAAGGTTTGGATTAAAGTCTCAATTCTCTACCTCGGGGCCCCCAAATAATTATGCTCTGCCCCAAGGAAAGCCAACCCAAGAGTCTCAATTTTCAGGAAAGCTGGCAACTATTAATACGTGTAGGAGAAACCACCCAGCAAAAATCAATATTATCTCATTTGCAGCATTCCATCTTCTGCTCACGGATGAAGTTAAAATTTCTACTATTTTGGAACTTAGTTGCTTCTCTCACATTGTACACAGGTACTTCAGAAATGTGTCTGAGAACATGGAAATGAAACTGAGCATGACTGTCCACATGATGTACATGATGATTTCATCTTTGATTAGTTTTCTCATAGGCCCGTACACTTGAAGGACTGTGACGGTGAATTATTCAGAAAAAGGGAGAATCCTTTATTCCAAGTGTTCTGTAATTTGAAGTGACTTCCCTCTAAGCACGGGACTTACAGCCCGACTACATGTGTGATCGCTTCGCACGGAGTCGTGGTGTAAGGCAGAAGCGACCTCGAGGCGCGCTTCCTAAACCTGAGGGATGGCTCTGCACTTAGAGACCGCCCCCTATAACCACAGCCTGTCTCGGGACTGCTTTTCGCCCCCGTTCTCATAGCCGGGTGAAGCACAGGTTAAAAGGAAACAGCGACACCCTTGTTCTCCGCTGCCGGCAGGGGACCCTCACTGCATTTTAGCGCGTGAGAAACTAGGGACAGAGGAGCAAGGCCTCGGGGTGTTGCTGCGTTTTCACTTACGCTCTCCACGTCACATCTTCGATCAGACACGCAGTGGGAACCAGAAGTAACCCCAACCAGAAGTGTGCGGAGCTCAGGACCATAGCCGCCTGCAAGAAACAGAAGTGACGTGGGTACGCGTGCGTTTGCTTCCCAGGACAGCGCGACGTGACACGGTCAAGGCCGGACGTCCCGTAGCACAAAGCCGACGGACGGCATCACGTTCAGCGCCCGTTCCAACTCGCACTTAGGGCGCGCGGCGAGGGGCCCCTCCATCACCTCCGCCTCCTACGCTGACGTGGTGCTTCCCTCTTTCAGGAAGGGCTTGAAGGCCCCTTCAGGTCAGGACACTGACCCAAGTGCCCCCCATGGGGAAAGCCGGTGGGAGCACCAGACTTTTACGGAATGACCTTGAACCCTGTCATCCGCCAGTTCCCACAGAACCAGTGGCCTTGGAGCACAGCGCCCTATGGGTCAACAGCCAGAGGGGACGATGGGCAGATGATCGCCTTTGTCCTGGAGGAACTTAGGGTCGCGTGGTACACGCCCACCCGCAACCATCGTGGGGCTTCAGCGAAAGGCCAGAGGGCTGGGAAGATGTGGGAAAGCAGACGGAACCTGGGAGGCGCCGGGCCGGGCCGGGCCGGGCCGAGAGGGGTGGAGGGAGACTGCACCCCAGCAGAAGAACAGATGGGGTGGGCTGACCGGACGTCCCACCCCAAACGGGACAGAGAGCAGGGGTGCTGCCCCGTTTCACCAGCCCTGCTGGGGGGCTCACCCCCAGGTCACCTGCTAGGTACACTGATCAAAGAACACGGTTGTTTAAAAAATACGCTCTGCAGCCACAATGTCAACGTTTTAGATACATTAGGAGATTCAGCCGGGACTTTTCGTTGCTGAGGGAAAGAAAAGGAACCAGGAAGCGCCTCCCTAATTAGCAACACGGCGATTTGCAAGGATCGCTGTTTGGTTGTTTATTTTAAACCGGGAGCAATGAAGATATCACGTCACGTATGTAACTGATTTTCAAGGTGCGGCTCCAGAAGTTTCTACCACCCTGATTTTCACAAATTGACAGAGGCCCAAATTCCCCAAGGCTTTGCTAGAGCCACAGCTTCAGCTATTTAAATTCAGTGAGATCCTTCTTGTTCTCTTAAGCAAGACAACACAATGTTTGTTGAGCTGAGCTAGGTGACAAGTGGCACTTAATGACTCCCCTCCCCCCACTATTGAGGGGGTTTAAAAAACCCTCCGTTTGATGTGCTAACTGTCCCATTGGGAAGAATGCACCCCTCCTTAGTCAGCAGTGACCATTAACCTGGTGGGTGCCCAAGGTGTAAGAACCCACCGCTGTGAGGAAGGGGAGGCTCAGGTGGGTGCGATGACTTGATGACTGCAGACACTCTGGTGCCAGCTGGGACGGGTGGAGGCTTGCCCGACTAACTCCGCACAGCACGAGTCGGACAAGAAGTGCTAGCCGGGGACACCCACGGAGCTCGTGATGGGGGTCAGTGCCTTCGTCAGCTTCAGTGTGCTGTGAGACAAACACAAGTCCCCAGTGCCCAGGACCAGCCATCCATGACGATGGTGACAGGTGAGAAAAGGTGTTAGAAGTGGGTCTGGAGTAACCCAAGCTAGGTAAGGCCAGCTTGTGTCCCCCAGTGTGGGGCAAACTGGAAACGATGTGATAGAAATGGAGAAGGCAGCAGCCCACGAGGGGAAGGAGACTCAGACTGCTTCGTGCATCAGAGGTGTCAGGGCTCCCCGCAAACCATTCCGTGTAACCCTTCCTAGTCCCCACTCTACAGAAGGAAAGTCTGCGACCTCCCCAACAACCTGTGTCCAGAGGGTAGGGTCATCAAGACTCGGCCCGCAGCTGGTCGGGCCCCCAGGCCCTCCTCACCCCTCAGCCACACGCCTGCCTCTCCAGGGCGGAGAGCCCATCTCCAGGTCCAGGCAGAGCAGCACACGGCAGGCACAAGTACGTGTGACGTCCATCAGCCCCAGAAAACACCGGGCACCAACTCACCAGGTGAGGGACAAGAAAATTTGGTGAACTTGTCAAGTTACAAGAAGGAAAAGAAACACAGGAAGGAAAGAAATCCCCCTCTCCCTCCGTCAGACCCAGCAACGCCGACGACGAAGTGCGCCCCCCGCCGGAACGACAGCTCCGTAAGAACGCTGGTGGCTGTGCGGTCACCTCCGCGGCAGCAAAACAAACGCCGTGGCCAGATGAGGTGCTCCGCGAGGCCGCGCTCACTTGCCACGGCAGAGTGGGAGAAAATTCCAGGCTCAAGGCCAGTTCTTCATTTCCTGTAATCATCCTTCCCCCGAACGAAACGCCCAGAGCCTGGTGCCAATTTTAAATTTAGTTTTACTGAAAAGGGGAAACGTCTCAGCTCGATACGTGGCCGCGTCCTCTGGGCACTCACGGCAGAGCCCCGTGTGAGTGCAAGTCAGGTTTTCGGCCAACAGTCAGCGCGCGCGGGAGCACCGGACGCCCCTCTGGACACGAGCCGCACCCCCCGGCCCCGACGGCGTGGCCAGTCGCCCGCTTGGAGTTTGCAAATTGACGGGTAACGTTCCAACCCGTCGGGATTCCGCAGCCCGGCACGAGGAGGTGTGTCCCCAGCAGGCTGTGCCGACTGGGGCTCACTGGACCGGGGAAGCGGGTGCGAGTCCCTGGAGTCATGACCTGGTTCGCTTTCTCAGGGGGCGGTCACGTTGATTCCCCATCTCTCTGTGGGACCCCCTTCTAGACACCCAGGGGTTGGTCTCACCAAACAGCCGTATCGCACGCCCCAGAACGGCCTCCCCCGCCGTGCGCTCACTCCCCACAGCACTTCGGGACCACGATTCCTAGCACTCTGGTCCGGGAAGTTAAGGCAGGGACCTGGGGCTCTTGTTTTCAAGTTTAAAACTGCTGTGAGGCCCTGTGTCATCTGTAGGCCTTCCTCCTTTCAGGAATAATGAGGAGCAATGTTCGTGGGGACACGTGTAGAGTTGCTGTGTCATGGGGGGGCAGTTGTCCCGCAGGGTGACAGTGAGGGCTGCAGGGACACCATGGGACCAGCGCTGATGCTCCTCCCCAGGAGGTGAGCCTGCTGGCGTCCAGAAATCACGCTGCGTGTCCACGGCCCAGTCGTCTAGGACGTTCCTAATCGGCAGAAACCACAGACTGAAGACCTGTCATTCCTTGTGAGGACGATCAGGACTCCTCCCACCGCAGGGGCGGGCCTCACCCCTGGAGAAGGCAAGCAGCGATCCACGTGGCTGACAAGAGTGACCCAGGGACTGACCAGCTCCCCAGCATTTCCACTTGACGTTAATGAAGACGGAGACTGTGGGAATTACAGAATCAATAGCAGACACACACGCACACCCCAAGTAGGAGATATTTTATCTCACTGCCAAGTCCTTCTCAGTCACTCCTCTGGGCACTGAGGGCCTTTAGAAATGCTAACACGACCTGGAAGATTTGTGTATTCTAAGTTAGAGTACCAAGGCGGTGGTAGGTACACAAAGCCACACAACACGCAGGACATTCCCTGGGTCTGCAATGGCGCCCGAAGGTTTCAAAATGGATCAGCCATGTGAAAAATAGAGGCGTGGATGGATGGCCTTTTTCTCCTGGACAGTCCTTGTGTTGTCTTTCCCTCTCCTCTGCTGTTTTGGGGGTTTCATAGGCAAGTCTGAGGAGAGTGGAGTGACCAGTCAGGAATACGTAGCTGGGACTGAAGATAACGTAGGCATCAGAAGGCCCGCCGGCAGGCACAGGGCAGGCACCGGGCAGGCACCGGGCAGGCACCGGGGTTGTGTGCAGGAGCTGGGGGTGTCCACTCACAGGCTTCGGGTCACCGAGCTTCACAACACCACGATTTCGCTTGGATCCAGGCTTCACTTGGCTCTTGTAGTGGGTCCAGATCTTCCTGCTCCCCACTCTCTTGGACTTCTTGGGGTGCTTCTCAATACATCCCAGCATGAAGGTCTAGGAGAGGAGTTCTCAGGAGAAGAGAGGTGGTCCTCTGGGGTCACGCCGCTCTGCTCCTCCGCCTCCCTAAGCCACGGTGAACGTGCCCCGAGGGAGCATACTTCTGGGACCCAACACAGTAGCCTTGGGGTCCTTATTGCTCTGGTTTCGGGGTGGGACAGTGGCGTATGGTAGTGAAGGAGGGAGTGGCGTGGGACGGACCCGCGCCTGAGCCTCAGACTGTAACACCAGGAGGTGAATTAAACTCTGTGCCTCAGTTTCCTCCTCTAACACTGAGGTGGCACGAGCACCTATCCCACAGCGCTGCTGTGCCCCTCATGCAGTTCAGTGTGTAACGCATTTCACACCCCCCCCCCCCCCCCCCCCCCCCCCCCCCCCGAAGCAGCCCCGGGCTCTGCCTTCACAAGCGAGCACGGACATCGTCCTTCCCCAAAGCCCCCCCGCCCCCCCACATCTGCCCGGGCCTCGTGCTGGTGTCGAAATGGCTTTGGCTAGAAACGACTCCGCTGGAGCCAGTGAGCTCAGGGGCTGGTGCGTGGTGCCCGGGCGGCCGTGCCAGCTGGCCGCCACCCCTCGGCGGGCCGGCCCTCCCAGCCGCAATCCGGGGACCCCTCCGTGAGACATTTTCTCCAGTGTTTTCTTTAATGCTGACAACTGCAACTGAAACTTCGCAGCAGCTCGCGGGCCCCCGGGATCCCTTCTGCATATTTTTCTCACCCTCTCCCTCCCTCCCTCTCTCACTCTCGCTGTTACTTTTTACTGCTCCTCCAACACCAAAGTTCAGACTTTTTTTTTTTTTAATAGAAAAAGGTTCTTGGGGAGAAAAGACGTGACTTAATCAAGAGTTTCTGTTAATCAAATGAATATTGGAAAATGCCTGTTCTAGGCGCCACGTGAAAAGTCAAAATAATGCTTTCTGCTTTTCTAGTTAATTTCTTTACACGGAGCTAGACACTGCAGTCATAACCCGTGTGCTCCCTTCCTTCTGGCAGCTTCCAGCACTCATTCTGTGTCAGCCTCGTGCTTACTTACAAGAGACACAGAGACAAGAGCACCTCCCTCCGTGTCACCCGCAGGCATCACCGACACAATGACAGCAGTCGTGCCTGTTGAACTGCGTACTCGCCCCCGTACCCACTGCTGGGTGCATGAGCAGACCACGCAGTGACCCCCAACTCCCAGCAAGGGAGCCCCAAACAACATATGTGTCTATTACTCACCTAAAACCAACCCCCCCTCTGCCCACCCGTGCTCCAGCGTTTCCTGTTGTCATTAACACCACGGGGCTCGGGTGTGAGTGAGAGGCAGGTCTTGGGTTCAGCTTCTACTCTTCTATCGAACCTCCCTTCCTGGGTACCCCCTCACATACATTATTTCTAAGTCCCACAAAAACCCCGCCGGTCTTTAAGGCATCTGACAGGGCACTGACAGATTGGAAAATAGTCATTTTTGTAAGAGAAGTTAGCTTGAGTGGGCCCAGGAGGCCTCCAGTGGACACACAATGGTTCTCCAGAGAGTTCCAGTTTGTGCATGCTTAGACGTAACCGGAATGGGGGTCTTAGCTCTCCAACACGCTCCAGAGACAAGGTCTCCCGAGCAGGGACCACAGACTGTTTCGGATGCTCTCTAGGTGCAAAGCCTGGAGTCCGATGCCCACGTTGCCGGAGACGCGGCTGGCATAGCATCACCGAGCCCCACGCTACTGAGGGCAGCACCAGAGGCCTTGGGCCCACGTGACACGACTCAGCTCGTCAGTCAATCATTGTGCACGTGGATGGAGGAGGGGGCTGATCGGTGCCTGGAGCCACACATCCAGGTGGGAAACCTCCACTTACACCCCCACAGGCACAAGCCACTCCCAGAAGGTCACAGACCTTGCGGTACAAGGCACAACTGGACACCTTTTAGAAGGAGGAGAATATCGTCAGGACCTTGATCAGCTTTTAGAAATTACGCAAAATGGCAAACAGCACGACGGAAAAGGGACGAGTCCCATCACGTTAAAATGAAGAATTCCTACACTCAGATGCCACAGAGTTTAAAGGAAACCCACGGGTGGAGAGCTCTCCAACGTGTGGGCCATTCCGGTTCTACACGCCAGGGAATCACATGCCACACACAGATATGTACGTACGGGCACGTGTGCCGTAGCATTGGTGGTCATTGCAGAAAAGCCAGAAATGTTGATCAACAGGAGAAATAAATGCATTTTGGCATATTTATATAACTGAAAACAGCATTAACATGATTGAACTACAATTATATCATGGTGGATAAATGTCAAAAACAACCCGGTGTTGAGGGGTAATGTGCATATGATACAACCTATATAAACTTTACAAACCTTGCAAAAAAAAAAAAAAATCAATGCTGTGTGTTTATATTCTCCATAGGTTTATACGCACATAATGCATGCATGGAAATAGTAAACATTCAAGTAACTAGAGTATTTCCATCTCAAGGGGAATGAGATTGGGAGGGCCGCTAGCAAAGTGGTAGGCCTACTGACACCTTGACCTTAGCCCAGTGAGACCAGGCTGGCCATGTGTACTGCTTGCAATGGGACAGGACCGTTGTCTTCTGTCCCGTTTCAAATGGGACGTCTGGTCAGCCTACCCCGGTGAAGAACTGGGCTTTCAATCAAAGCCTGTCCCCGCCCGCTGCTCTGTTCTAAGGCGCATGAGGAGCTCAAAAGCTCCTGGGTGACTTGTGAAAAGTGCAGGCAATCCATTACGCGTCCTGTTTGCACCTTTGTTCCCATTACAACTGTAATTCAGACACAACACACACACACACACACACGCACATGCACGCTTAGGTGTGAAAGTTAACACCGTTCACAGTCACATGAAATACTACGTCTATGCAGTGGGGTTAATTTACAGTTACCGCGGGGTACGTCACGCTGTCATTTCCTGGCTTTGGTCTGCACGGTCTTTCAGACTCAAGGTTTTATTAACTTCTCCTCGAAGCCAGCTATCTGTCTTTGGGCCAGTATTCCCCGTTGTGTGAGCTCACATTTTTCCAAGCTGAGTATCAGGTTGTAAAGACTCTGTCCATTTCCTCTCCTCCCCCTCAGTCCATCTGTATGTCTGACATCTAACCTCCCGGGTCCTCACCCTTTTCGGCTCTGCAGATTTAATTAATGCACTTTGGACTTGCTTTTCCAAGTCACTGGAACATTTACATAAAGCAGATCCAGTTTTTTCCAGCCTACCTTAATAGAAACACTTGAGCTACATTTCCCTTTCCCATATATTTCAATTTATCTCTTCAGGGCAGCTTCCCTAGCTTAGAAAATTCTTAGCTGCAACCACACGTGGCTCCTTTGGACGGAGCCTGCTACGGGAATACGTTTGCAGCATTCTACCCTGTTAAAATTGGGTTCATAGGTAAATAACACTGGGCATTACATGCTCTTCATTAAATCACCCAGACCTTTGCTGACGACTTTTTCCTTTAATGCTGTCGAAGGCTCTGAAGGATTTCTTTGGCTTTTATAGAATTACGTTCTTCTATTTCTACTAATTTTGGAGAAATGAAGAGGAGAAACAAAAATATAGGGTCTGGTAGAAGTAAAGTCCCTTTTAAAGTTATGTCAGTGTAGTTATTGTTGTGTTACAGAATTACATGCTCATGATTTTGTAAATAGAAAGGGGGTGTTATTTGTGGCAGACCCTGTACAATAATTAGCCTTTTTCACCCCATTAGAAAAAAAAATTTACTTTGAGTTGCTGTTTTGTTTTAAAGGAAGAACTCCTAGCTGACAGTAAGTTCTCCTAATGCAGTTGAAATTTTTAATCATGGAATATTTATTGCAAGAATCCACTTTATTTTTTCTCACACTTGTACTTACTATGGTATTTAATGCCTATGATATGCAATTTTATTTTTCTTTAAAAACATTAGTAAGCTACTGTCAGTTCCTTTGCTCCCCATAATAACTACTTGTTTTCCCTCTTCCACAAACATTTGTATGTTTGTCCTCAGAAAAAAGCAATATATGAGGACTGTCTGGGAAAAATCCAGCCGTAAATGCCTCTTTTTCCATATTATATGGCTGGATACTTTCCAGACGGCTCTCATATATGCTACATTCTTGGGAAACAAAAACAAAATATTCAAATCAACTCCAGGCAGTAATAGGTTAGTTTTGCATCTTTGCTATAATTCTACGGAACTCTTTCGTAGACTATAAACACGTTGGCAATGGAACCAACCAAGGAAGAAACTCAGACGTTTTCCAAATTTGACTCGTCTTAGACGCCCTATTTAAAGACTTCACCTCATCTCTAAATTTTTCTGAGATGACCCTTACGGGTGAAGACGATTCTCACTGTATCACTCTTTAATCTGATTTTAAAACCAAGAACACTGACTGAAAGGGACCAACCAATACATTTGGATTGCTATGAGAAGTATCAAGGTGAAGTTCACCACATCCATAGTGAGCTACCCGGAAGCACGTACGGAAACAGGAAGTCACCTTCTGGTTAGCTTCCCAGAGAGCAGGGCCGCAGAAAACCCCGAGGATCACAGGTGGTCCACTGAGCAGACACTAAGACGTCCACAACCTACAGCGTGCTAGGCGTTGGTCTCCAACGCACGGTGTCTTGGACAGTGAGCTGAGCTGAGGCTTAGACAATACCGTTGGCGGGGCAGCTGGGCAAAGAGGTTCCAGGAGTGGCTGGGAAGAAATAGCCCTACACGATACGGAGCTAAATGGAGCCCAGCCTTAAAGGAATTTCCCCAAGGAGAGGGCAGGAGCCGCCAACCTCTCACTGTTCTGCAAACTGTCTTCCAGTGAGTCACCAAGGAACCAATCTGAAGACTCCACTCTGACAGGCCGGTGTCACGATCCCACTAATGAATGCATAGATTAGACCGTAAGTGAGAATCTGGGGCATGAGGATGTCGTCCCTCCTCCATTCAGTTGACAAAGACGACGATCTGCCGTTTTCCTTTCAGTGAAGGGACACCAGGAAAACATTTGTTTTGAGTCCTGGTTCGCAGGTCCCCCTGAGGTTTGCTTCACAGAACTTCTCACCGAAGGTTCAGTGGGGCCCGTCGGCGTCTCCACAACGAATTACTTCCGCAGGCACTGGGGACCACGGCCGCCCCGGATCCTTCCTTATAATCCCCAACATCTGTTCTCTGTCCAGCGCCGACCAACGTGGGAGTCGGCGAGCACTGGCCATCAGGATCAGCGCAGATGAGCCCACACGCTCGCATGCCGTCAGCCGGCCCTGCGATCTCACTGAACCCACCGGACGTCAGGGAGGCCCCGGTTTGAGCCATTTGCGACGTAGAGGAAACACCTGTTCAGAACGCGTCCAAAATAAATGTGTGTGGAGTATTTTGAGGGGTTGAGGTTGATGGCAGCCGTTCGGGTTACAAAGTACTTGGGTGCATTACATACCCCAAATTCCTAGCGGGGATGCTAACACGTACTTTTATGGTTTTTGGTAGAGGAGGACGGTCTGTCTAAAGTTGGTTTGTCTTATTTTGGGGGTGATGTGCAAAATCTCAGGATATCCATAGCTTCGACATCAAGTCCCCTATTACCTTATTTTGGACGCAAGCCGAATACCTATCACCAAAAAAATGCTGTTTTTAATATAATGCTTGATTTGGGAGAACAGGACCCAGAGGAAAAAATGAAGCTTTGTAAGATGAATTCCACTCTAATAGTGAGCCTCTTCTGCCTACGCAACAGCCCAGCTGGGGAAGGGGCCCAGATTCACTCAAGTTTGATCATCCGTGAGGACAGTTGGTTTGCAGTCTTGCTTCATTCCAAATGTATCCAGGGTAGAATAATGAGTGAATACAAGACAAAAAGGCAACAAAATTTAACAAGGGACCCAATGACACATAAGCTAACAGCGAGAGTTTGAAATTTAAGTACCCCTCTCCTTGAACCCGAGTTTACGAATCTGTAAGACGGGGTTACCTTACCCCTGCGGGGTGGTTGTCGGGCATCCAGTTAACCTGTAAATAGCCTCGTATGTAGGACTTGGCCCTGAATTTTTAGTCCATTGCAGAATTCGGCAAAATCTAACCCTCTAAAATGGAATTTGAGGCCACTCATTGTCTGGCCTGTGTCCTTGGCCCCACCAGCACCGTGCGTGCCGGCCACGATGAATTGCATTTCTCCAAGTCCTCCATGTTTTTGTTTGTTTGTGTGTTTTTTTGGCCTTTGCCTATCTTGTTCTTGTTTCAGGGGACAGTGCTCTTCTCGGTCACCGTTCTTGGACTTCCTCCTCCTCCCGGAGTCAGTTCAAATATCACCACCTCAGCTTCTCCAGGCTGAGTACACGCTGGGCCCCCGTGTTCCCCCGTGTTGATGACCATTCCATCGTTCCCAATTTTTTGCACGACCAGTTGTCATGCTGCGTGCTAGTTGCTGGTCTTTCCCCAATTTCACACAACCAGGTGACCCTCCGACACGAACATCCAATACAGACGTGAGAAGGTTGGTGCCGAGAGGTCACGTGAGCTTCCTAAGTTCACGCTGCCGGCCGGAGGCAGGGGCCTGGGCCGTCTACCTGGCCCAGGCCGCGGCGGGCGCGCTCTCCCACCGGGCCTCTGGGTCTGCCTCCTGCTTGGGGCTCTGCCTGCGTGCTTACGCATCGTCCCACGGACAGCCTCCTCCCCGGCTGTCGGGACGCGCTCCCCAGCAGTTGCATGGCTGGGTCAGGCCCTCCGCACTCGGATCCAGCCTGAGCCGGGCACTCTCGGCATCGGGACAGACCGCCCCAGCCCCGGGGACATGGCTGCTTGCCTTTGGGTTCGGGACTGCGAGCCTGTCCGCGAACGCCATCTTCAGGGCCGGAGGCCGTGGGGCAATGACAGCCTCACTGCTGTTCTCGTCACGTAAGCGCCTGCCAGGGAAGCCGGTGTCACGGGCAGGCGCTCCGTTCACCTCAGGTGTGTGTGGCGTCTCCCATGTGACCTTGGAGGTCTTCTCGGACGGGGTCTACTCCATCCGAGCCTTTGCGGGGAGGGTGCTGGTGCACAGCCCTTCCTGTCTTCCCTGATCTGCTGGCGGCTGCTAACAGGGTGCCTAACTCCTGTCCCGGGGTCATCGTGGCGACTGTCGCTGCTTACTGAACACTCATCCTGACACAAGAAACGGTCCGGCTGGGAGGGCCTGGGCTCTGAACCGCCAGGCTAGGCTGCCTCTCAGGCGACCCTGTGTCTGAAGGCAAGGAGCACCTGTGAGACGTGGCACGGGACTGAGAGACGTGACTGCCACGCCAGGCAGGAAGCTGGGCTGCGCCTCCGGGATCAGCAGGAGAAGCTGAACCGGCGGGGGCGGAGTCCAAGTTCACATACAGCTCACCACACGGCACGGGTAACGGGGAGCCTGAGTGAGAAGATGATTCCGGGGGCCCACTCAACACGGTTCCTTTCAGGTCTGAAGCCCACGACTGACTGCCCAGCAGGCTGAGCCGTCACAACAGCTGGGACAAGCCCCATAAGTGCACCTAACTGGGTCATCCACATTCTGCCTGCCTGCCTGCCTGCCTGCCTGCGGTCCTGATGCATTGGAACAGCCCCCCTACAGGCTGACTTCTCCCCACAGGCAGAACACAGAGGAAGGTTAGAAGCAAAGAGCCAGGTTAGAGGTACGAAGGCAGTGATGGCTGCGGCTTGGCCTGGGCGATGGCGTGGGCACGAGCTAAGGGGACGGGCCTGGAAGGTGCTCTGGAGGAGCGCAGAACAGGACTCGGAGGGGCTGGGCGTGAAGGTTCAGGGGCGCACGGCAGCAGGGTGTGGTCCATGCTGGGACAGACTGGAGGGCTAATCGGGCTGTCCCTGCACTTAAGGGGCAGCCCCGGAAACGAGTTACAGGGAAGACGCGAGTCGGAGAGAGTAGACGCCTGAACCCAGCATTTCAGGGAAGAGGAAGCGTCACGGACGACGAAGGAAAGACCTGCCAACCCACCGCCGGAAACGTGGACGAGCCGCAACACCGGGCCAGGCTGGCGTGTCCAGTGCCATGGAGAGGCCGAGGAAGGGGACGGTGAAGACACACGAAACACGTCCGAGTGCCAGGACGAGGCAAGGTTTTTGCGTTTTAGCTTGGGGGAGAGCGAGTATGAGAGGTTGTGCCAGCCACCTGCCCTGTTTGTGGCCCCGTAGTCCCAGGCTTGCTGCTGCAGCAACAGGCATTATACCTGCTCTCGGGGGGAGGGAGGAAGGGGGAGGGGGCCCCTCCAGTCCCTGCCTCCTGCAGAAGGCCCTGGCCAGCCCTCACCCCAGTGCTCACTGGCTAATTCTGGCTCACGTGGCCACTTACAGACACAGGAGAGGCTTGGGGCCCAAATCTTTCTTTTCAGCAGCCCCAGTGGGAAGTGGTAGGAAGGGAAGGGGCTGGGAATGGCGCTGGCGTCAGCCATGGAGATGTGGACTGTCATTAGTGTTAAGAATGCAGAGAAATTATAGTTCCTGGGAAAGAGACCAGAGATGATACCAAGGAGTTTTGTGAAAGAAACGCGACACAAAAGGTGTGTGCGACAGCCAGCCTGACCAGCCACGTGGGACATGGGACAGTCCTGACAAAGCAGGAGCAAGAGAGGGGCTGCGGTCAGCGTGGACCAGAACTTGGGAATGTCACCTGAGGCAGCATGACAGGGAGTCAACAGCATGGGCGATTTGGAGGGGCTGACTCCCTCCGGCACAGGGAACCCAGAGAGTTCTATCACTGAGACGCCACTTCCGATGACAGCTTTCTTTTAATTACTTAGTAGCATAACCATTTAATTTTTTTCCGAAAAGGCTGGCTTTCAACTTAGTGGAAAATTCTTGCTCTATAGTCCTTGAAATATTTAGGGGACTGGCGGAGCTAATTTTAGAGCGGTAATAGCAACGCAGGCCTCCTGTAAAGTGAGGAGAGGGCGCTGAGAGATAGCGTGACAATCTGCACGGGGACACAGACGTACGTGGAGTAATTCTTCTACATGCTTCAGTGACAGAAGGGATAGCATTCTGAACCAACTGGAAAGATTTGAGTATCTGGGATTCCAAAGGGAGTCTTTAAAGACGCTGCCTGTCCAATCTTTGCCTCTTTCTGAGAACAGGCCGCCGGCCATCTGCTCGGGGAAGCCCGCAAGTGTCAAGGAGGCTGTCACGTCCACCAAGCTGACAGGGAGAAACTGGGGGCTGCTGGAACCTACTGATTGTTTTCTCTGGGGTTTGAAACCATAACATTTCCATCCAGAGGAAATCGCCGAGGATGTTTATTTTTTCAAACTTCATGAATATTAAACGCACTGTAACTGAAGCCAAAACGTAAGAAAAACGAGCACCGTGATCCCAAGCGTGGGTGTTCTGCTTTCAAAGCGGTCCTGACCCACGTGAAGTGAGGAGGCCCGAGAAGATGAATGGCATAAACATAAAGCTAGATCCAATGTGGCTGCGGAGATGGAGCCGTCACCCGTTTCCTGGGCTTCTGCCACACTCGATGGAGGCAGCACGGGGCAGACCAGACAGAAAATTCCGGCGGGCCCATTCCTTTTCCCAGGTTCCGATTTATTCGGCCTGGATATACCACGAACCTCTCAATCTGCTCATCGCTAACGTCACGTGAAGAACCAAACCTGTGAACGGCTTAGGGAGGCCTAACGCACATTCCAACCTTGGACGTCTTCGCGTGCCAAGACGCCGAGTTGTCGCCGCGAGCCGGTCCCCTCGGCTGGCCCGAGAGCTGCTGAACTGCTGGAGAAACTACCTGGCATCCAGACAGAGCAAGTCCAGAACACTGACATCGACAGCTACTGGTCTATTTGGGGACTGAATTATTCAGGGTCCCCCCCCAAAGCCAAGCCTGATGCATCTGTTAGGAGGAAACCCGAATGCCGAACCGGCTTCTGAAGTGAAGCCGCCATCACCTGTTGTTCAGTGGAGGTGATGAGAGACAGTCGTGACCCTTTTGCACCGAGTGCTTCCTTCGGGGTGCCGCGTCGTAGAGGAGGCGTCAACGCGAGGACACCGGGGTGGTCCCGAGTCTGAAGACCAGCCGTGCTGTGGGGGCGGGGAGAACGCTGAGCTAGAGCGGGGGACCCGGCGGGGGTACGAGTGAGCATGTGAGACACGGCGGGGCGGGGAGAATGGGGAGCAGGCAGGGGCGGGAGGACGAGGACAGAGACCCCGCAGCACCCAGGGGAAGTGCACAGTGTCGTGCCGGGGTCTTCCATGGCTTTCTAGCCTCAAGGCAGGTGACCACCAAGTTGTGTTGTTTAGCTCCGGCTTTCAAACATTCCTGTCAACACAAACCGTAGTCGCTCTGCAACAACAGAGTTTCACTAGGTTTTTGGTGACTGGCAACTATTTTTAATTTTCAAACATTAAGTTTAGTTTTTGAGACATGGTCCATCAGTGATGTGATTGTCATTCAGTCATTTAGCAACATGTCCACTGAATACCTATGTGTGTGTGTCCGTGTCACATGCTGGACACACAGTGGACACAAGTAGAAGACAGTTCATATCCTCCAGAGCCTCCTGTCCACTGGGGAGAGAGGACGGGGCGTGGTCAGGGCCCTGGGAGTGACCAAGTGGACCACAGGCTGCTCGGGGAATGGACGGCCATCGAGGGGAGGAGTGGGGGGCTGTCAGGAGAGCCCCTCCCGGGATGAGCAGGAGGTGATTGGTGGGGGAGGCGGCCTGCTGCCGGAAGGAATGGAAGACCCTGATCAGGGTGTGGCATGGAGGCTGGAATGTTCTAGGAACTCGCGGGGGGG
>PVJL010016932.1:0-19537 GCA_004026885.1 Lyroderma lyra | reverse complement strand
TCATGCACGCACGCACGCACACACACGCACACACACACGCACACACAGACAATGTAAAACTGTAAAAAAAAAATCCTGTCTCACTTAGCATTTGGGTCGGATTTGTCATGTTACAGCCAAGTCTTTGCACGCGGACCTTAACTTCACGTGCTCGTCTGCCTGGTGAGGTGTGAGATGCCTGTGTGGTGACGTCCGACAGACGGCCGGCCGCAATACTGATGTATTGTAACCTGTCTAGGAGCACGCGTATTAACGCCTGTGCGTCACGCATGTGTGCCCCTGCGCGGGGGGCGGGGACACCTCCCCTGGCTGGTGGGGGACACCGCGCTGCAGCGTGTGGGGGAGTGACTCCGTGTTCTCGCACGGTGGCTTTTGTGTTCTCTTCACTTATCAAATGGCATAAGTCTACAATGATTTATTTTCAATATTTGGTAGCTTTTAAAAATACATACATTTTGTAACAAACCCCCTTGGCAACAGCGAGCTTTAGAAAACCAGAACTTGTTTAATAAAATATTACATGACTATTTTTTCCGTTTCCAAGAAAGTTGACCGTGAGCACTTACTTCCATGAAATGTTTTTGACGTTTTCCATCCTCTGGGGGTCACAGTCTAAGTCACCGAACTCAGGAAAATCCGGAGCTCCATTTGCTGAGGAGATGCTGTGTCTTTTTCAGAGTTAGCACTTATTTTAGGCAGACTGTGCCCACACACAGCTGCGTTTAAATTTTAGTCTGCGAAGCAGGGCTTTTCATGTGGATCCAACGACTATTTCTCTAAATTAATTTCACTCATTGGGGTCCAGGTTGTCCTTAGCACATCCGGAGAGTGAGCTGATAACTGTTAATATTGTACCGTGTACAGCACGTCATCAACAGCAAGTGGCAGCGGTTCCGGATCAATGTCATTCGATTCTTCGGGTAGAAAATCAGTTAGGTCATTGCAGTGATGATTTGGTTTTTTTTCCCCTTGCAATTCCTCGCATCCAAATAAAGCTCTGGGAATGTCTGTCTCTTGAAGGTAAAACATCTAATGTTGTTCTAGATCATTTATAAATTCTGTGGAAAAGTTTAACATTGAAGATGAAATTGTTTTTGCAGTGATGTAAATACAAATTTGGGTGCTGGACATATTGTGGTAAAAACGATTTTTACTAGATAAAGAAACTTGTGGAACAAATATGCACTTAGAAGTGATTGTGGCGAATACGTATTTTATAATCAGGCCTGAATTGAGATACCTATCAATTGAATAGAAGCTGTACATACCAACATTTATAAATATTTTTAGGTATACACAGATAACCGAACTACAGAATTTATGAGTTGAGGCTATTATTGGGTATAAACAAGTACTTCAGCTATCCGATGTTGGAATTTTTTGAGACTTTGAGATACTATTTTGCACATCGGTATAAAAGTGTTCCCTGATGATATTAAACTTTTATAAATGAGTGCTCTTAAGTTTTGGTTCCATTTGTTTAAAACTAGTTGGAAATATTAACAAGTCAAAGAATGGAGTTTATATATACACCTGACTTTTTGGGCAACTATTAGCAAATTACAATTATTGGGGGGAAAAAGATTGCAGATAGAATGTTATAATTTTATCCTTGAAAAGACGAGGGAATAACTGAACTAATTAAATCATGACAGCTCAAACAGTAAACAAGTTTAATTTTGAAATTCTATAGCTGTACTTGGTCGATTCTCCTGTGGGAGATGGAGTGTTTGTAATACTTTAAGTCAGGTGATGTGAGTTCTGTACAGAAAACAGACAAAATTGATAAGGCTTGTGATGTGATAGTACCTAAATCACGGCAAACGTTCCAAGGGATCATAAAGGAAATTTGCTTCTTTAGTGAATTTTGTTATGTAGACATATTGGTCACAGAAAGGAATCCAAATAGAGCTAAAAAGATGACCTGTGAAAATACTTGGGCTAAAATATTTACACTTTTCAATCCAAAATAATAAAATTGGGACCATTCTCAATTAGTGGAGTTTGCTGTAGCCAACAGGTGCATTTTTTTTTCTCAGTTAATATTATGGAGCAGAGATGCTGACACTTAAAGGTGTCAGAAATTCATACTTCTTAGTCATAAAGTACAACTTTGAAGAATATTATGAGCAGTTTTATGAAAATAATAAAATATTAAGACCAACGACATCCATGAAACTGATTAAGGTACAGGAACATCTACTAAAAATCTCATTCTGCTTATGTTATTGTTAATGTTAGTTACTAAAGATTCTGTATTAAATTAGTTTGTAACTAAACACGCAGACGGTGCCAAAAAATGTGCACACATTTTAAGAACGGAGAAGACTGTATTAAAATGGTGATACTCAGTATAGACCGATCACACAAGATGAACACAGGTCACGTTTGACTCCTGCACTCACAAGAGGTGCTCACCGTGGTGACCACCAGCGTCCAGACACTTCTGCTTGAGCAGCGCTGACCAAAGTGTGCACTTGTGTCACTGCGCAGGCCGTCTCAGTGTCTTCCCAAAGTCCCGCCCATGTAGCCGGTGTTCTACGGGACACCACGTCCTCTAAGGTCCCCACAGGTAGAGGTCGAGGGGTGTTACGTCAGGAAAACATGGGGGAACTCAAGCAATGTTCTCGAATTTCAGATACCACTTCCAAATGGTCTTGTGCTCCTCAAATGACAACCGTGCTTCCTCCATGTTCTGTGACTATCCTGTCTGTCGCACGGTGACGCCAGCGTTCATTTGATTAATGGCATCTTTTGAGCGAACATCATGCTGCACGTTGCTACCATAATTCAATTCAACTTCAAAATGTAATACATAGATAATGTCTCTTAAAATGTGTATATGTTTTTGGCACCCGGGTAGAACACTTGGTGTGTGGTCAGCACTCACATGTTAACTGTCATAACTGTCATCAGTGTTCTTACTGTATTTTCATTGATTTTTCTGCCTAGTTCTTGGCCATTTCCATGCAGTTTTGATTATTATGGTTTTATAATATGTTTACTATTAAATAGTTCATAATCCTTATTACTTAACATTCTTTTTGCTTTTTGTTTTTCCATATTTCTAAACCACCTTTGGCTCTTGTTTGTTAACAATTAGTTCCTTTCACATTTTAATTGAAATTCAGCAGAAGTTTCCTCAGAAGAACTGATATCCAGGAAAATAGTTTAATAATCCTTTTATTCAAGTGTTCCTTTTTGTTTCTTATGAAAATTTTATAGTTATGTGTTTGCAGAAAGAGAAAGGTCCCTTTCATATAATCTTCCTAATGATTTTTGTTATGTAGACTGCTCTTTTTGTTTGTTTGTTTTTGTATATTTGTATTTGATTACCTCGTTGAACTCTGATTAGGGCTTACATTTTTAGTATTGCTATATTTTAAATACAAAGAACATTTACTGTCTCATGGAAAACAATGTTATCTCCCTTTCCCCTATTTCTTTTTCCTGCTTTATTGCATTGGCTGTGCCTTACAGAACAATGAACAGTAACAATGGTGGCAGTGATTAATTATTTATTCATTTCTCTTTTGAGCTAGATGTAATTCTCTCCAAGGCGGGGTTTTTGTCTTATTTATAATGCACAAACGCCCACACAGGGCCGACAGGGTGCTCCCTCAGTATCAGACCTCCTACTGTGGGGAAGTGGAAACCCATGTTGCTTTGATTGAAGGTGCAGTTTTAATGCACTCATAAAGGAAGTAGAGTTACAGGTTTATTCCTTGCAGATCTCAGAAACCGGAGGGTGGTGGCAGGGGGCCACTGAGCCGCTGGAGAGAGGTTCTTCCTGCAGGGTCATCAGGGAGCAGGAGATAGCGGGGAGCAGCACCCGTCAGTGACAGGGAGTTTGGGGAGGACAGAGGTCACTAACTTTTCAGGGGCTCGGGGCTCAGCCGTTACTTTAAAAAGTGTCCCAGGAAAAGCAAAGAGCCGGAATCCTCGGCTCAGGTCCCGTGTAAGTGTGCAGACCTCGGCCTGAGCCGCTGCCACGCTGCACGATGCCCAGGCAGTGGCTCACGTTAGTGTCCTTGTCACAGTCAGAAAGGTATATACTGACTCTAAACTCTAACTTGTGCGATTTGGAAATAGTGTACCTGTGAATTGTGGTTGTAACCTGTGTAATCTGTCCGTCCAGGCCATTGCCTATTTATTGCTTTGGTTTTTGTTATGCTTCTAAGGTTTTCCTTTGACTGGGGAAATGCCACTCACCGAAGAGGAAAATAATCTTTATGCCCGACCCTTGTGTTTGAGCAATCCCAGAAGTATTTGGGGCAAAGATAGTTATACGTTCTGTTCAGAATCAATAAGTAAAAATATCCTATAATTTATGTCACTTTGTTTTATAGCATACTTTACTCTTATAAATGTCTTGGCATTTTATAGAATGCTTTTGTGGATAGAGCTGGATCGTTTTATGCTATTACCAATTGTTTCCTTTGGAAAAATGTATGTTTACTCCTTTGAGAGTTTAGAACAAATGCAGCAAACTGGAGCGATCCATTCCAGGCCCTCTTCTGAGAACCTGATTCCGAAGTGCATGAATAACAACATTAGAGAAAACAGCGTTCTCAGTGTCTGCTGGGAATAGTTTTGAAGTGAGCATGAGTCTGTGTCTCTAGTTGTGTAGTCTGTCTCTTGGGGACACTCCAGGGCTCTGAAGTCTGGGCGGGAAGAGCGACCACGTGCGTCACCGTGTCTGCGCGGGGGCCACAGGGCGCATGTGCTGCGTGGCCGTTGCCGTGGCCGCTCGGTGGGGCGGGCCCCTCTCTTCCTCCCGCCGCGTGCTGTGGGGGTGAGACCAGGACGTCCTTCCTCACCTGGTCCCCACGGTGTGTGCTGCCATGGGGATTCATGACACCGAGTCTTTGTTCCTGTGAGTGGGTGCTTATGGTTACAGCAACAGGAGCGATTTTCCTCTTTGCTGATCGTTTCCTTCCCCCAGAACTCAGCTGCCTGTGTATTTTATGGCTCCTGCTTTGCTTTTCATTCCCTGGATGTTAATTTATTTAAAAATATATTCAGTGACACCAAAATGGAACCCCTGTGCCCCGCGTTTTCCGTCCGTTGGGTCAGTACTAGGTCCTGTAGCTCATGCACCTCTCCACCATGACCTTGACCCGAGAGGCAAAGCACTGCTGACTGCTGACCTTGTGGGTGTGAGGCACAGGGTGGGGCAGCCACTGACCCGTTACTTAAAGTCAGTCACTCAGGGACTGCAGCAGGAGTCGGTCACTCAGGGACTGTAGCAGGAGTCGGTCACTCAGGGACTGCAGCAGGTGGGGTTCAACCCAGACAGCCTGGTTCTGGGTTCATGCTGGGACCCGGCTCGCTGTGGGGTGGGCGGTGGCAGCAGAGAGAGCCCAGCGTCCGCAGGGGGCCCCCTCGTCCCTGGGGGACACCGTGATGTGGCCTGAGCTGTTAGGGCCCCAGGGGGCGGGTGGGGGAGGAGCAGTCTCGCTTTTGATTTATTTATGCTCCATCGTTTTAAACACTTTTCTGAAAAGGAACCTGTATTTTGTAGAATGGTTTTAAAAATAATCCTTGTCTTTAAAAAAATCTTTTGCTACATGCTTAGCTTCAAACTTCAGAAAGGTGCATGTTCTAAGTAGAAACATAAAAAATTGGAAGTTTAACGGAGCATGTTTAAAGGGGGGAAACAACTTTCGGAATTGGGGTGTTCTTTAATATAATTTACCGTTTCTTCCATCTCGAGCTTTCAGCCAGTTCCAGCTTATCTGAAGTTTAAAAGTTACAAAGTCGGGGAGGGATTTCTCTCCCATTCTGGGAAAAGGTTACTGAAATGCATTTGTTTCCGAAGCTAACGAAACGTGTGTTTACTTAGTGCAGAAGTTAGAAATGACACAAAGTGACAGTGACTGAGCTGTGGCCATGGACGAAGCACTAGGTAGGAAAGGAGGGCCCTTCATTGATCTTTCAGTTGTTCGCTCTAAGAGCTGGAAGGTAGCGTGTCGCTCAGAGTCGAATTGCATCCTATATAGTCAGCGCACAAATCTCGTGAAGTTAAACTTAACCTTGACAATCCAGTATGTAACCAACTTGTGGACCCTTAGCAGCTAAAAGTGAAAAATTAACTTCTGTGGTTAACGTACAAGTCCGAGGCATTAAGTACAATGTCGTGGTTTCCTTGCCTGGGTTTGCATGCTGGCCCTGCCTTTGACGAGCTACCTGTGGGGCTTTACTGCTTTAGTTCCTAAATCTGTGAAATGGGATGATTTACCTCATTAGGTTCTTGTTTTGATTAAATGAGTCAATACATTAAAAATGAAACCCTTAGGACGTTTTATATAGCAAGTGCTGAGTAAGTATTTTGTGATCATTATAGTACCGGCTTCGCCTTTCACTATTATTTTTGTTCTTTGCTTTTGTCGCACTTCGTATGGGGCATTAAAGGCCCAGCCGGTTGGAGGAGAGCAGGGAGTGTAATGCAGAGGAGGGGCTGAGTGGTGTGCACACAGGCGGACTGCTGCAGCCCATGCCCGTCGGGCTCCACGTGAACCTCCCGGGGCGAGTGCATTTTTCGGTTTTAAACGAGAGGTGGGATTTGCCCTCGTTGGTACTGAGCCTTTAATTTGATAGGGCCGTGGTTTCTTTGAGCCTCTGCACGAATGGTGGTGCTCGGTGGTTTACGACAGCCTGCGGGTCACCCCCACTGGCGGGATGTGCGTTTGCACCCGGGTGTGCCCTCCGTGCTGGAATTACATCTCTCCAGGACAGAGTGACAGGCCATTCCGAGGCCCCCGAGGGACGGGAGCTGTGGCGTTGCCTCATCGGCTCCTCCGTTCACGTTTCCAGGCCGCCCTTCGGCCTCTTTCGAAATTGGCTGTTTGTACCGGCCCCTCCCCGGGGCGGCCCTCGCTGTGGCGTCAGGGGCCTTTTCCGACGTTTGGAGGAAACCTGGGCCTTTTCGTCCAGCCGGTGCGGACGGGCACCGAGGCCCAAACCCGTGCTGCGAGGTGGGGGCTGACAGTGCCCACCGACTGGGTTGGAAGTCCAGCAGCTGGCCTCTCTCTCTCTGGACCTTGCTGGAACATGCTAGAAGGCTGAAAGGGTTGCTGCCGATGAAAGCAGCCAAGCAGTGATTTGGTCGAAGTGGGTGCGGGGTAATTACGTCCACAAATAACTCCCCACTAGGACGTCTGTGCGCCTAACTCCATTCCTTTCTGCCTCAAGCAGCAACTTGCCTTTTGATGTCACAGGAGGAAGGAGGACACCTGTTGCCCCTGAGTGGCGGCTGTGCGTGGTCCTTGCGGGGTGACTGACTGGCCTTCCTGGTGGCCTTCAGAGCCATTCGGGAGGCTGCGGCCCCGGGGACCCTGGAGCCCGCCTGGGCCTTGCCTGTCCCCACCCCAGCGCACACGCGGGACGGCGGGAATGCCTGTCCCCACCCCAGCGCACACGCGGGACGGCGGGAATGCCTGTCCCCACCCCAGTGTCCCTGCCTCTCAGAAAGAGCGTGGTCACCGTGCTCCGCAGGCCTGCGCTCCCACCCTGCACGGGCCTCCAGCCGGTCAGGGGCTGTGCTGCCGCATTTTGTGGTGGAGTTGGGTCCTCGCCGTGTCACCGTGCAGGGGCAGGAGGGGACATCTAGACTGCCTGAGGGGAACGCTGCTGAACTGGGGCGTTTCAGAGACCTGGAAATTTGAGCTTGCGGGAAGCCCAGATAGATGGCGTCCCCTGGACCCCTTGTCCCTGTGAGAAGCGCCTGTGTCCTAAAACTGGCAGCCAGGACCCAGCAGGACCAGTGTGGGCGGCATCCGGCCCCGAGGGCCTGCTCTCCGGCCGCCATCCCTGTGTCTTCGGGCAGTGCGGCCCCACTCCCTCTCTTCCCCACCGGGCGACCTCTCGGCCTCTCGCGTCCCCTCTGCCTCCTTCCTTCCCTCCTTTTCCTGAGCTCCCCAGGAACACGGAGCCCGAAATTTTACCTCCAGCTGGAAGCCGCGGGAATGAGCCAGCGCAGGACACACTGGGTCGCAGACACACGGCCCACGGGGACACCGCGCCCCCTTCCTCCTGTCCAGGGGCCCCAGCTAGGAGCCCCGGGCGGCTGCTCCCCGGGGACAGGGTGGCCGGGCGGGCTGTGGCGTCTGATGGTGTCTGATCAGTGTGTGGCGCTCAGGTGCCTGGCACAAGGCGACAGTGACAGCTTACAACTTAGAGCTGGCCGGCCTGTTTTCACCCTGGAGGACCTGCGTCCGAGAAATGGCGTGCATGTGCACGTGGTATGTGTGTGCGTGTGTGTATGTGTGGTGTGTTCATGTGTGTGGTGTGTGTCTGTGGTGTGTGCGCGTGTGTGTGTGGTGTGTACGTGCGTGTGTGTGTGTGCGCATGTGTGTGGTGTGTGCATGTGTGTGTGTGGTGTGTGTGTGCGTGTATGCACACATGCATGTGTGTGAGTGTGGTATGTGGTGTGTGTACGTGGGGTGTGTGTGTGTGCACATATCTGTACGTGTGTGTGGTGTGTGCGTGAGTGTTGCGTGTGTGGTGTGCACATGCGAGTGTGTGTCTGGTGTGTGTGTGCGGTGCATGCGAGTGTACATGTGTACGTGTGTGTGTGTGGTGTGTGTATGTGGGTGCATGTGGGTGCATGTGTGTGTGCACGTGTGAGTAGTGTGTGCGTGTGTATGCATATGTGCATGTGTGTGAGTGTGTGGTGCGTGTGTATGTGCATGTGGGTGCATGTGTGTGTGCACGTGTGTGTGTGTGGTGCGTGTGTGTGTGTGTGCGCATGTGGGTGCATGTGTGTGGTGCGTGTGTAGGTGCACATGCGTGCATGTGTGAGTGTGGTGCGTGCGTGTGTGGTGTGTGAGTGTGTGTGGTGTGGTGTAGCAAAAGGCCCACTGTCACGACATCAGAAGTCTCTTGAAAGGGACTTTATGGAGAACCATGTGGAACGTGTAACCTGATCACACCACCAGGATCGTTAAGGACCCGGCGGTAGGCTTCAGGTGTGCAGGCCACACGTCTCTGCGCCCAGGCCTCCTTGACCGCGTTAGCCGTTAGCCGGGTGCACTTGGCTGGTGTTAGCTTCGGTCTTGGCCGCTCAGCCCTCTTGCTAAGGAGGCGGGAGTGGGAGTTCCTGGTCTCAGGTCCAAAGACCCGTGTGCGCCCCCCCCTCTCTTTCCTGGCCACCGACTGCCAACCCCAGCCGGCTGGCTCAGATGTCGGCACGTGGACGGCGTCGTGGGGACGCGTCCCACAAGGTGCTCTGCGGATCCGCATGAATTCCTGACCGCTCCTGGGGAAAATGCTCACACACACGCTCTGCTGACCAAGGGTCAATTGCATTGTCTCCAGTCCTGCAAGACAATGGAGCTGATTGAGGTTAACTGGAAATGCTGACGCTGGCTAGCGTCTTGGACTTCTGCCAGGACATGTGCAACATTTAAAGTGATTTAGGAGAACTGTGGCACGGTTCATTGGTAGAAGAGCTTAGGAAGAATGAAACAATGGAGACCAGCAAGGAAAGCAAGATACCTTTTGAATCTGCAGCAGCGAAAATGGACTTGGCAGTAGCTACAAAACGTTTTCTAGGAATGTACTGTTCTCCCCAGTGTTGGTGGGCCACATCGTGTTGGGGTTGTAGGTTCTTTGGACTCGTGGTTTCTACCTATTGCCAAAGTGGTGGGCCGTGTAAGTTAATGTTGCATTATCGTTATTTATTAAGGAGTTGCATATTAAGTAGAAATCTTACAGTTACTGGAAACTTTCTGGATCTTACACAAATGCTGAGGAACATAGAACGTTCTGGAAGATAAATATTTGCGTAAGGCCGTTCAGTCCTTCGACATCTGTATTTTTAAAAACAAACAAAACCCCTAGCAATATTTACCCTAAGTGTAATTTGCAAAGTAAAATGAAAGTAATTTTGAAATCCTTCTTGACTATTTTTGTAGGAAGGATTCACATTTTGTAATGATAGATGTGCAATAAAGAGCTGTTAGGAAAACCATTATTTTGCTTAGAGCTGGGGAATTCTAGGGCTGCCTTTGTTCAGGCATCACTGTTTCCCAAGAAAAGAAAATTAGCCCAGAGAAAGTGTGACTTGTCCCAGGCCACACAGTTAGAAAGTGCAGAGCTTTGGTGAGAACCAGTTCTCCTGACCCTCAGGCCTGTGATATCACCATGACTTTATGGGGGTGGGGGGGTTGTGCGTGTGTGTGAATAAAATTACCATTTTGCTTCCTTCTAACAGACTGATATGCTTAGTGACTTGGAAATACTTTCTTTTTCATCCTTTAAGGAGTAAATTTAGCCTGTTACTTTATAGTCCTAACATCTTCTGCTATCTTCGATGTAGAAGTGACTGATTCTTTGCTTTGTAAGCTGCTTAGAGCCAGGTAAGATCACAATCATCGGCCGAATCTGGGGGGAAGAAACAAACCTCTATTATCTTTCTCGTCTATGTCAGCCCCTTGGAAGTAACTGTTACTGTAGTTTCACTTAAACACGTGGTGACTGACAACGTTGCGGGTTCCAAAGTACGTACCGATCAGGTCTTGCCTTCTCTCCTCGCCTCTTCCTTCACGATTGTATTCTGCCTATTTTACGTGCCAGCAGCCTGCTGCATTGTTTTCGGACGGACCACACCACTTACTTACGCCGTGGAGTGGTCTCTAAGCTGCTGGGGGCTTTGAGAGTTGTCCGCCTTTCCTTCTCGGAGGCAGGAGGAAGGGCAGCCCAGATCCGGTCCTCGATGCCAACGGCACTGCCACTCTGCTCTCACTGCTCCTGTGTCCTTCGATCAGACAACCTGTGTCGACTTGTAAACTGTCTGTGTCCTTTCTTTGCTGCTTTTTCCTTTTCCGTTCCAGTTTTTTTCTTTTGTTTCTTTCTGTTTCTTCACTTTCCTGTGTCTTTTATGAAAATCAAAGCTAAAGTATGTAGACGTTACCATATATCTAAAAGATACAAATATGTATTGTTATTTATATACCTTTTCCATTTCCAAGTCATTTAGGAAGGTCCAGGCTGAAATATGTAAGTGACCAATGTTATAGTAGTTGTGTGTGTGTGTGTGTACGAGGGCTGTCCAGAAAGTGTCCTGCCATCCAGTCATGAAGAAGGGGGGCAACTATGGCTGGATTTTCCCCTGACAGCCCTCGTATATACACGCAGTATAGACAGGGAGTAAGAGAATAACTTCCTGTCTTTACAATGTATCCATGCAATCACATGAGTTTTTGCTGAGGACTTGTGGTGGCTTTTTTTTTTTTTTTTTTAATGTTTCTGGCACTTTCTTTGTTAGTTGTGTTGAAGCAATTGAGTAAACCAGAGAGAAATGCTGTGGTCTGACTGGTCCGAGTACAGAATTAGGGGACATGCAGGTCGCACTCACGTGTTTGTGGGTCTGGTCATGCACTTGGTTTTGAGGCAGACACTGGGGGACCTCAGCTCTAGGACACTGGCTGTCACGGTTGGCTGTGAGTCACACAGATGTCACTTGTCTCACACACACACACACCTGAGCTCCTTAGGGACGTCACGGCACACCGCAGCCTGGCACTGCGGCTCCGCGTGGCAGGGTGGCTGCCAGGGCTTGGCGTGCACCCCCGTTTGGGGCGATGACGTACACAGCCGGTGAGGCCGCTGCGCCCAGCCGGCGAGGGGTGCCCACGTCGCCCGATCCTCCTCAGCCCCTCGTCAAATGGAAATCGTGCAAGTCGACTTCTGCAGGCTGCGTCGCACAGTTTGGCTGACAGCAGTTTCTGGCAAAAGAAATAACCAAATTATTATTCAGTCATGGGTTTTTAACAGCCGCAAAGCAAGTGGATGTTAACTAAATGATGCAATTTATTCCCTTCCCCTTATTGCCAGCTTGCCTATTACGGAGTGACTGCCAGTTTTCAATAAGTGGCACCCAGATGGTATTCGCATGCCGCCCACTTGGTTACGGAGCCGAGCGGGGAGTAACTCGGCAGACACTACAAGCTGCGGGTCAATCGAGGGGGAGTGCCTGTTGCTTCACAGTTTTGCATATGTAAATCTGTTCGTGTTCTGTCGGGACCGAGCGGGCTAAACACAAGCCTCGCCTTCCTCTGGGGGCCCCCGCTGAACTTGGACGGCCGCCCAGGCCCGCGGGGCTCGGGACGCTCCGCCGCGGCCGCCGCCCCCCGCCCCCACCCGGGCCGCCGCCGCCGCCGCCGCCGCCGCTCTCGCGGTATCTGCGGCCGGGGGCGCGGGGCGCGGGGCGCGGAGGGCGGGGAGTCCCGGCCGGGGCGCGGGGGTGGGGTGGGGTCCCGGGGGGTGGGGGTCCCGGGCGGGGCGCGGGGGGTGGGGGTCCCGGGCGGGGCACGGGCGGCGCAGGTGGCGCCCCGGGTTCCAAGCCCCCACGCGGCAACCCCCGGCCCCGCGCCCCGCCGCCCGCGCGCGCACTCGGCCCCGCGTCCCATCCGCTGCAGACGTGGCGCGCAGCCGGCCCCGGGGGTCGCGCACGGAGTCGTCCGCGTGGCAGGAGGCGGGCAGGGGAGGCGCTGCCCGCCCATCGCGCCCCCAGCGCCCCGCGCCCCACACCTGGCCGCGCGGACCACGACTCCCCACGAACTGCACGGGGACAGGAGCTGTAAACACGAGACCTGACCCCGCCCCTCCCGGTGACCGTCGCTGTTGCAGAGGGCAGCCCCTCCTTTTATTGCGCTTTATTTCTTGTTCTCAAAAGCTTATTAGATTGGGTGCAAACAACAACACAAATGTCATAAGGCGGCCAGAATCGTAATGTGCTTAAGAGCTAAAAAGACCTGGGGTGTCGGTGGAACCCGTGAAAATGCTCCTGCAGGTACTGTAAAATTTATGTGCCATGTGAAAACCATTAAGGGTGTCGTGTTTTCATGGGGGAAAACGCTCCTCGAGCCATTTTGTACATTATTGTGGTGCTGCTTCCTGCTTACACCCCCGGTTCTGATAGACAAAGCGGGTTCATGTTTTCCGCACCGGCCCCACTCCCCTTGAATTTTCCCGCCGGCGGCGCTGTGGGCCTTGGGCCTCTGCTTCCTTTCACCTCGAACACCCGCCTTCGCGGCCCCGGCCACGTGGCCAGGAGCAGGGCGACGAGAGTCAAGCCCGAGTGTTGACTTTGGGATGCTCAGAACCGGGCAAGACCGCGTGGATAGCGCATGGACGTTGTGGTGTCCTGTTGTTCCGCGGGGTCATCTGACCACAAGCGCGGCCTCTGGGCGCTGCAGACCTTCTGAGTCCTGGGTCTGGGGTCAGCCTTCCAAAGGCGACGGACAGTAGAGGCAACGCTGTGTCACATCCAGGTCCCACTTTTCCTCTACTTCTCTCCAAGTAAACTCCTTAATTACACATTCCAGCATCTCCGACTCTCTGGAAGGATTTGTTTCCGTGACATTTCGCGGTGTCTGCTGTGCAGCGCGTAGCATGTTCTCTCCTCACATTTCACGTCTCCGCACTGCGCTCCGAGGAGCCAGATGGAAGCCTGCAGATTGTTTTTATCTTTTGTCCTTCACGCTGTAACCTGATCTCCAGCATATCTAGACAGGGAGCAGAAAGTTTACCCTGTGAACGCAAGGGAAGGATTCAGAGTGTGGGCCCAGGACGCCGTGGGCGAGAGCGGCCCGGCCTCCCCGGCCCCTGCCCGGCCCGGCCCGGCCCTTCACGCACCCAGAGAGCCTCCTTCCCTGCCGCCCGGGCCGCGAGCCCCCGCTGACCCGCAGGGCTGACACAGGCGCAAACAGCAGGCGTGCAAAGCTGATGACTCAGTAACCGGAAGCTGGGAAGCAGCGCGCAGGGGCAGCATCGTGGCGTCGGGGCCGGGTGACCTGCAAGACGCGGGACTTGGCTGAACTTGCACCCCCGGGTCGGGACGGACCCGGGGCTTCCACGCAGCGTTGTGCAGGAGCCAGCATCGTCGCAGGCTTCCCACGCTGTGTGTGGTTTTCGTAGCAGCTCGTTTGCGGCCTTTGGGGGACGGATTTTATGCCCCTCGAACGTGCTGGCCTAGAGAGTAGTCACAACACTTGTCTCTTTCCAAACTGGGAATTTGGTTTGGAATCAAAGTGGTAATTAGCGTGAGGGTATTAAAATGAGTAACTGCACCCGGATGGTGGGTCCTGGCTACACTTGTGGGTCAGCGGGTGGAGATGCTGTGTGCTCACACGAGCGTGTGTACCACCCCCCAGAGCGGGCACGTGCTAGAGGTAGGCGACGCAGGTTTAAATGCCCGTGTGCGGGGGGAGACGAGAGGCCCCCGGTGACATTTCCTGACGTCCGTGGGTCTCTGTTGGCTCGGTTCTGCAAGGGGGACAGGCACGGTAGCTGCCTTGGCATGGTCAGGCATTCCTGGGATTGTGTCCCTGAGGCAGGATGTGGGGTGAACAGGACACTTGTCCTCACTGCAGTTCTCTCATTTTAAGTGATTGCCCCTTCTCCTTGCAAAGAAAGCCGCAGGGGTGACACCCATCACGTGCAGCCGTCTGCTCTTGCCGAGGCGATTGTTGCGTCTTCATGTCCGCCGCTCCCTCTGCCCCTCCTCCACCTGCCCCGCACCTCCGTAGCTTCCCTGTGTCACCTGTGGGTGTCCGTAGGCACTGCTCGCATCAGCGGTGACCGACCCTGTGGCCTCCCTGGGCCATGTCGGAAGAAGCAGCGTTGTCTTGGGCCGCGCATCAACTACACTCACACTAACAACAGCCGGTGAGCTAAGGAAAGGTCACGACAAACCCCGTCGTGCTTTAAGGGGTTGGGCTGGGCCGCCTCCAGCCCTCACGGTGTGCGTCGTCGTTGAGAGGGCCGACGCCGTCTGTGAGACGCTCCGTGCTTCCCCTGCTGCTCGTCTTTATCTGTCTGGTGACATTTTCTTCAGTCATTTAGCTGGAAAAACGAAAGGGGAGCTTGTCCACCAAGGCTGGGGCGTCCTCGCCAACCTTGCTGCTGTGCGAGTGACTGTTTCTGCCGCATCCTGACTGGCCACGGCTCTGACCCGCAGCATCAGGACCCGGGAGAAGCTGGGGGTACAGGTGTGCATCCTGCCCGAAGTCCACGACGGAGGTCGCGTGCTCCCTGCCGGAGCCGAGGGCGTGGCTCGCTCAGCGGTGTGTCTGGAGTGCCTACTGTGTGCGCAGGGTGTGAAGACACACTGTGCCTGCCCGCGGGGGGCCCGCCGTCCGGCCTGAGTCGGCGATACGTCTCCCACAGCTCGTGGTGGCCTCTGTTTTCGCGCCGGGTTTGTCCTCGTTTCTTGCCCCGTCACCCTTGGACGCTACAATTCCAGGTTAAGATTGATGCTAATAAAAAGGTGTCAGTCCTATTTACAGTAGCATCAAACTTACTTAGGAATAAATTTACTTAGAGAGGTACCAGACTTGTGTGTTGAAACTAAAAAACATTGTTGAACGAAATTCTAAATAAATGGAAAGATATTCTGCTATCCCCATAGCGGCACCTTCCAAACTGATCTGCCGACGCAAAGCGATCGTTTCCAAAAGCCCAGGTGTCTCTTTCTTCTTTTTTTTTTTTTTTCGGTACACATGAACAGTTCGATCCTAAAAGTCCTAGGTTGTCCAAAAAACCAAGACACTTTTGAAAGAAAACGCTTGAGCATTCATACGTCCTGATTTTAAAACCTACTACAAAGCTAAAATAATCAGGAAAGTGCGGTGCTAGCGTAAGGGTGACACGTATATCCGTGACTTGGGATGGGGCGACCAGAAATAAACCCTAATGTTTACGGTCAGTTGGTCTTCAGCAGGGGTGCCAGGCAGATTCAGTGCGTACAGGGTCAGTAGTACATCCGTGTGCAAACCAGAGGTGCAGCCCTGCGTGACAACACGCCACCGTCCTGCACGTAAGAGCTAAGCGTATATAACACTTAGCAGAAATCCTGGGAGTGAATCTTCATGACCTTGGATTGGGCCTTGAATTCTTAGATACAGCATCAAAGGCAAAGCGATAAAGTAAAATAAATAGATAAATTGGACTTTATCACAATTAAAAGCGTTTGCACTTGAAGGGTTACTCCCAAAGCGTGAGAAGACAGCCCACAGCACGGCAGAGGATGCACGTAGACGTTTTCCTGAAAGAAGGCACCAACAGCCAACAAGCACGTGCAGAGAGGCTCAGCACCCTTCGTCACCGGCCAGTGGAAGTCAGGACCACAGTGAGACCCCACTGGGCGGCCATGGGGAAGACGTGGACAAGTTGCTGCTCAGAGTGTCCGATGGTTCCACCATTGTGGAAAAATGGTCTGGAAGTTTCCCCAGAAGGTTAAACAGTTACCGTCGGACCCAGCCGTTCTCCAACAGAAATGAAATCGCCCACACGAAAACCTGCACGTCAGTGCTCGTAGGAAAGTCGTCCCTCGTGGCCGGAAGTGGAAGCACCCCAGTGCCCAGGAGCTGGGGGTAAATCAACAGAACTTGCTCAAGGTGCCGTGCAATGGTCTTCAGTCACGGCCGGCACGGAAGGCCCTCGAAGACGTGTGCGAGCTGCGGGCCGCGTGGCCTACAATCCCCGTTCTGGGCGTGTCCGGAATCGGCCAGTCCGTGGACCCGGACACTGGGGGGGGGGGTGGCCGCAGGAGGGGGTGTGGCGGCTAGTGGCCACAGAGCTGCTTTCTGGGCTGGAAAGAATGTCCTAAACTTAGGTTGTGATAACGGCTTCACAACTCGGAGTGTATTCGAAACCCCCGAATGGTACGGTTTTAAAGGGTGGACGTTGGGCGATGTGGACCGCATCGCCAGCACATTTCGGTGTTTCTCTGGCTGGACTTCCTTGCCCGCCATCCGGCGAGGCGTGGCTCACGGCGGCCCCGCGGGCGGGCGCGGGGGTACAGACGGTTGGCGAGGGCCCGGTGGGGAGTTGGGGCTGCGGGAGTGCACAGGTGGGGCTGTGCACCCATGCCACCGGCTCACGGGCGCCGGCGTGTGCGTTCCCTGCGATTTTCACACGTCACAAAGGGTCATTATTTCTGTTTCTTCCACTCAAGGACGTGCGGACGGAAGCATCAGTCCTTGCTGACGGCACGTGGTCCGAGGGAGCTGCTGCTTTGCCCGCCCTGGGCCGCGTCCATGCTAGAAGCTGTAAATGAGCTTGAACAGCCCAGCGGGCAGGTGCTGTGTTTGTCCCTGGGTCACAGGTGGGGCAGTGGAGAGTTCTGGAGGCTGAAGCAAGCAAGTCACACAGGTCTGACCCCATTTGGTGCCAGGACCCGTGTCTTAAACCCCCGTCCCCGTCTTCCTGCCTGCCATGACGGGACCTGGGTCACAAGCGAATTATTGAGAGTCCAGAAACGTTCATTCTTGGCCCTAACGTAGTTCGAGAGCAGCAATACTGGAGACACGGTTTGTAAGGAGGAAAGGGGGTCGTTGGTGGCGTGACTCGGGCTTGTGTCACGGGACGTGCGGATAATCGGGAACTGCAGTCCTGCAGCAAACGGGGGCCCTGTGTGTGTGGCCCTCTTCTCCGGCCTCTTGTGTCCCGGCCATGCACAGTCTCTCTCTGCAGACGGCCTTGAAAATGGTCTCTGTTGTCCCAAAAGGGTTTGCCCGTGGCATGTGAGGCCCTCGCCCAGGCACGCCCAGGACGGCTGCAAGTGTGGCTCAACACAGATTCTTAAAACAGGATGAGATTTTTTTTCCTGAACTTTTTTTTTTTTTTGCTCATCAACTATCATTAGTGTATTTTATGTGAGGCCAAGAGAATTCTTCTTTTTCCGATGTGGCCCAGGGACATCACAAGGTTGGACACCGCTGGTCTAGACTCGGGGTAGACGTAGGATCTGCATTTTTAATGAAGGACAGGACTCCTGCTCATTTACGTCTGTGCACTTAGTGTCTTTGCTGGGGTCTCGGTGTTGTGGGGTGCTGACAGCTGAGCCGAGGGGTGGGCGTGGGACAGCGTGGTGGCCATTAAGGACACACGAGGGTGACCCTGCATGGAGAGCAGCCTGATCCCTGGAGGTACAGGAACCAGTAGGTAGAGTCACTGGGAGCTCGGTGTCCTGTCACCTCTTGTCTCTGCTCCCTGAGCACCTGCTCTGCACTGTCCTCTGTGGACACTGCCTCCTAGGCCACTCCAGAGGTGAGGTGCTGAAGGAGGTGACAGTGACTTTCAGTGGCAGTTAATTTTGAAAGTGCTGGGAATCACTGCTGAGTGAGCAGAGACGCTTGTGGTCTGTGGGGCGTGTGGGAGCAGGGACGCAGGGGCACAGGGGACATCCAAGTTCTGCTCCTTTGGCCCCGGGGCACTTGCTCATCCTTTGCACTGTTAGTAAACGCGCTGTCCCCCGCCGGCCTGCCCAGCGCTCGTGGGTGCCCTGCAGCATTTAAGCTCCAATAGCCACGGGTGATTGCCTTGCAGCTCAGTCCCAGGTCATTGGGGAAGAACTTCAAGCATCTCATTGGCCCGGCGAGAGCCATTACCTGTCCCCGGGTCTGGTCAGCTCTGGCTCAGAGGCGTCAGCTGCGGTCAGGAAATGCTCACACAGACTCGCCGCCCCTCCCCGGCCCCGACACAGCGTAAATAGAGGGAATGAGGTGTAACTACAACCTCAGAAATGACAGTGGCCGTAGGGTCCCCGGGTCCGGCGGGACCTCAGACACAGTGTTCACTCAGACGTGGCTGCCCCGCGCCCTCCCCACACCTTCTGCTAGACGTGCAGCCTGGGATGTGCACTTTGAATTCCGCAAACCAGAACGTGGCCCTCGCCCGTGCAAAAGCTCCAGAATTCCTGCCTTTCAGAGAAGACACTGAGCTGTTCCAACTACCTTTACTTTGGGGTTCTGTTGTTATTGCTCATCGTCCTCGAAGCTTTTTGGAGGATCCCTTCGTGTTAGCGGAAGACTTCCGTTATTCATTAAAAATAAAGAGTAAGGCTGAGCTGAAACCTTGTCCGGAAGGTGTTTTGAGTATCTTCCCCGCCTACACCATTGTCCCTTAGCAAAAACATAAAAAAATTCTTCTGCAAAATGAAAGCGTTTGGGGGGTGGATTTGAAAGGCTCATAGAAATAAACACACGTATCTTTAGGATACATCTTGCCCAGTTAATAGTTGCAAAACAGTGAAACAATGTATTTTTATTTCGTATCATGAAAGTTGAAAACATTTTGTTTACGGTTGCGTTCTCACTGGCTGCTATCCAAGTATTTGTTAAAATTGGTGTCACCACCTTAACTCATTGTCGGTTCTAAACTCTTTATTTCTGGTTACACAAACAAGCGAGCTGCAAGGCCGGGGCCCTGGGCTTTGATTTGAATTGTTTAGACGTGACTCATTTTTGTTTCCTTCAAAGATGAAATGCGGATGAGGGCTGTCCGGAACACCCCGGCCATAAACGCCTGTTTTTCACCTTAACGTGGCTGGCTACTTTCTGGACAGACCTTGCATGTCCCGGTACACCTTACCCTCTCCTCAGAGAGCCATGCTCCACACACATCAGAAGCTGCTGCTGGACGCCTGGTCCAAGTGGCCAGTGTGGGCTGGGTGCTGCCCACGCGCTCTGCTCTGCGTGGGAGAGGAGGGCGGGGCCGGTGGGGTGGGGCCGGGGCTGGTGGGGGCGTG
>PVJL010016931.1:0-19598 GCA_004026885.1 Lyroderma lyra | reverse complement strand
CCCGGAGGTGCCGCTTCTGATTGATAGTTGAACTAGGACAGGCCATTCCGCAGCTGCGATTGGTTGAGGTGTCCGTCCGTCGGCGCGCGGCTCCGCCCCCCTGGGAGAGACTTAAAGGGCCGGTTTGCTCAGCAGTGGTGGGGTGCCCCCTCGCTGACCCACCCGGGCCCGTGCCGGCCCACGTAGACGCGCCGGGGCAGATCCCGTGCCACCATGTAAACGGCTCCTGCAGGTGGACGCTGGCTTCTCCGCCTGGGACCCCTTCGCCCTGCCCCGGGCCCGGGGCCCTCGATGAGGTGAGAGGGGAGTGGGCTCTGGGAGGAGAACATCGAGGCCTCCGGGGCTTCTACTGCGAAGGGAGGTGCCCACAAAGCCCGCGCTCGGGCTCTTAAGAAGCTGCGAAGCCCCACTGTCCTTTACCCCGCTGCAGGGCTGACAGACATCTCGGAGACAGGGGTCTGGGGAGGGTGACTGATGTGGCGCATGTGTGTCCTCCTCCGCAATCTCGGATTGGGACACCGCCAGAGGTGGGGGGTGCTCCCCCTCCATCAGCAAGTATGGCCCACCGAAGGCCTTCCGCGTGCGTTATCCTCACTGCGCCAAGGAAGGCGACAGGCGAGGGGTTGGTCCCATCTCCAGGCCCTAGACAATGGGGGTGTGCTGTGCGGGTATCCCTCTCAAGTTATGTAACTGCCTATGGTTGCCATGGACACTGGGGGAGGGGTAATGGCCCAGGGAGCAGGATGGAGGCCTGGAGTCCCCCAGCCAGAGCACTGCCTTCTCTGTCCTCATCTCCACCGTTGGGGGTTGTGCGTCAGACCCCCAGAATCCAGTGTCCAGGCCTCAGCTTGTCCATCTGTGAAACAGACCCAGCACCACATGGCCTTGGAGAGATGGATGCCTTCAGAGGCATTCAGGACATGCTAGTTTAGTGACAGTGAGTTAATGAAAGAATGCATGCATACATAAATAAATGGATGAATGAATAAATGAATGGGCTTAGGAAACCATCAATACGATAAACCCAAACTGGGGGAGGTCTTCAGGGCTAGGCCACATTTGCCACAATGTCTCCCTCCCACCCTTTTACGAAGCCCTCCCTGACTACAGCAGGGGGTCAGTCATAGCCAGATCCGCTGTAGGATAGACTAGGCTGGCCCAGGAGAATGGTTGGCCACCATGTGGGCACTGACCAGACAACAGAACGTCTCCTGCTTGGTTGGCTCTGGGCCTCTGAAAATTGAAGACTTAGAAGGAGTCTCCCAGGGTCACGCGCTTGATCCAGATGTGAGAAGTGGGTACTGTGGGGGTGGAGGACTCCCTGCTTTCATAGCCCCTGAGCTGGTTGTTGCTCCCCACTCACAGGACACACCATGCTGACTGGGGTGACAGACGGGATCTTCTGCTGCCTGCTGGGTGCGCCAACCAATGCAGTGGGGCCACTGGAGAGCGTGGAGTCCAGCGATGGCTACACCTTTGTGGAGGTCAAGCCTGGTCGTGTGCTGCGAGTGAAGCACGCTGGACCCGCTCCAACACCTACCCCACCTCCACCGCTGTCTGACGCCGTCCAGGGGGACCGATCTGGCTTGGTCCACTGCCAGCGCCGAATCACCGTGTACCGCAACGGGCGGTTACTGGTGGAAAATCTGGGTCGGGCACCGCGAGCTGACCTCCTGCATGGGCAGAATGGCTCTGGGGAGCCGCCGGCCTCTCTAGAGATGGAGCTAGCAGACCCAGCAGGCAGCGATGGCCGCTCGGGCCCAGGCAGCACAGGGAATGGCAGTGGTGGGCGACGGCGGCGAGCCCGGCGCCCCAAGCGGACCATCCACATTGACTGTGAAAAGCGCATCACCAGCTGCAAGGGTGCCCAGGCGGACGTGGTGCTCTTTTTCATCCATGGTGTGGGAGGCTCCCTGGCCATCTGGAAGGAGCAGCTGGACTTCTTTGTGCGCCTGGGCTATGAGGTGGTGGCACCTGATCTGGCTGGCCATGGGGCCAGCTCAGCGCCTCAGGTAGCTGCAGCCTACACCTTCTATGCGCTAGCAGAGGACATGCGCGCCATCTTCAAGCGCTATGCCAAGAAGCGAAATGTGCTCATTGGGCATTCCTACGGGTGAGCCAAGGCTGGGATGGGGTAGGGGGTGGGGGCTGGCAGGGACTGGACAATCCTTCACAAAATGCTAATTTCCCTTCCTGAAAGATCCCATTAATATCTACAATAAGACAGGGATTCCCACTACCAGTGCTACTGCTTTACATTATTTTAAAGCAATGTTGCTCACTATTCACATTTTGGGTCAGGTAATTCTTTTCTGAGAGGGGCTTTTGTGTGCCCTGTAGTATATTTAGCAGCATCCCTGGCCTATTCTCACTAGATGCCACTAGCACAATGTTCTAGTGATGAACGTGACAATAAAAAAATGTCTTCAGATGCTATCAAAGGTCCCCTGGTGGGCAGAATCACTCTTGGCTGAGCAACACTGTCTTTAATTAAGTTCCAAAAATCAGTTGCCCTGGAGATCCCAAGGGCTCCAAGGAAGGGCTAATTGGAATCCTGTAAATTCTGTTTACAAGACACCATTTTCTGTAACTCATTCTCCCTTAAAGGAGTGATGGATAATAACATCTAGCATTTAGATGAGAGTCCACTCCATGGACCTGGGTACTTGATCACCATCAAGTGGTACCACTCCCTTCATAACTCAAGAGGAAAGGCAAGGTTGAGAACCACTGTTTTAACAGTTGTAGCCCATGCAATTAGACAAGAAAAAGAAGTATAACATAAATTTCTGAGAAAAAAGGAAGCCAGACTGGGAGGTAACATAGCTCTTACTTGTTTATCCACCCAAAGTGAATATTTATGCAAATAATGTCCTCCAATTAAATAAGTACCCATCTGAGGTAGTTCCTGTCACCCCATAATAATGTTATGAGGTCAGCACAGTTACTTTTTTGGGGGTGGGGGGGTAGTTCCCTGACTGGGAATCGAACCCAGGCCGTGGCATTGAGAGCACTGAAGCCTTAGCCACTACCGCACCAGGGAACCCCAGCACAGTTACTTTTTGACAGGTGTGGAGACAGAGGCTCAGAGAGGTTAAGCAATCTGTCTAAGGGCACACAGTAAGTCACTGGCACAGTCAGATCCACCTGACTCCTGCCTGTCTGATTGTCCCTCTTTATAGCAGAGATTTTTTTATTTTTTATTTTTTTTTTGTGTGTGTGGGGTAGTTCCCTGGCTGGGAATCAAATCCAGGATGTGGTGCTGAGAGCACTGAAGCTTAGCCACTACACCACCAGGGAAGCCCCTGGCAAACTTTTTCTTAGAGGACCAGATAGGAAATATTTTAGGTATGTCGGCCATACATCAATCTCTTTTGGAATTTTAAAACTCTAATATCAATGTCATAGCAGGAAAGCAGCCATAATTGTAAACAAGTGGGAGTGACTATGCTCCAGTAAAACTTTATTTACAAAATATTTTACAAATCTACAAAATTGTAATCTTAGTTTACAAAAAACAAATGGCTAGCGTTAGAGAGAATGAGGGGCTGGACAGTGGGCTCCTTGGGCTATTCTCTTCCATCTTGTACAAGGCAGGCAAATGTGGCACACCAGAGGCTGGTGAAAGGTCTTTATTGGGAAAGGATTCACAGGAAACTGTTACTTTCTCTGGGAAGCCAAAGGGTTTGTTTAATGAGATTGCTTTCCCAACACTTGACAATAAGTAATTCTTAACCCCATTAAAGGCCAGATGGTGACTTTGAGGATCTGATGAGAGTTCTAGATTTGGATCCTCCCCCTGCCCATCACCCTCAATACAAACAATCTCAACTATTTTGGGGCATCCAAGATGCCCCACCCATCCCTCACCTCCACCTGGTGCTCATGGACCCCAAGGGACGAATCTTGGCTTGAATTCAAGGACCTGTCTCTGGGGTGAGGGGTGTGCATTAACTCCCTCACTGCCTGTACTTTGCTGACTACCACTCTTCAATCCCACCCACTACCCACCTACCGTACCGGGCAGTGTCTCCTTCTGCACGTTCCTGGCGCACGAGTACCCAGACCTGGTGCACAAGGTGATCATGATCAATGGCGGGGGCCCCACGGCGCTGGAGCCAAGCTTCTGCTCCATCTTCAACATGCCCACGTGTGTCCTGCACTGCCTGTCACCCTGCCTGGCTTGGAGCTTCCTGAAGTGAGTGATCCCAGCCCTGGCAGACCCCAGAACCTCCCCGAGTTGGGTGGGATAGGAGGCTGTATAGCCGGGGATGGCATGGGGGACACTGCTGATGGCCCGGGTGACACAAGGGCTCCAGCAGTGCCTCCCCACCACCAGGGCCGGCTTTGCACGCCAAGGAGCCAAAGAGAAGCAGTTACTGAAAGAGGGCAATGCGTTCAACGTGTCGTCCTTTGTGCTGCGGGCCATGATGAGCGGCCAGTATTGGCCTGAGGGTGATGAGGTCTACCACGCGGAGCTCACTGTGCCTGTCCTGCTTGTCCATGGCATGCACGACAAGTTTGTGCCCGTGGAGGAAGACCAGCGCATGGCTGAGGTAGGGGCGCGGCACCCCAGCCACCAATCCTCAAATCCCTGGTATGCAGCCCAGGGGTACTCAGTGGTATTCTCTAGCTCCAGAGATGTGGGAGCTTCTATCGAGGGTCAAAAGTAGAATCCAGAAAGTGGGACTTCCCTGGCCACCTGTTAGGATTATACATGACCCTTGCATATAAAAAGGCACTCTTTACAGCTGGGATTTGTGAAAGTGACCAATAATGGGCTACAGACTTCTTAGAGAGGGTGGGCCAGGGGGTTTTCAGATCAGAGACTGACGAAAAAGTGTCTTGGGATCCATAGCACTTGGACCAGTGGTCCTTAACCACAGACACTTATGTTCCAACCCCCGACCCCCATCCGCACCCCAGCAGAACACTTGGAAATGTCTGCAGTCTGATTGATTGTCATGACTGGGGGGAGAGAGAGGAAGATGCTACTGGCATCTGGTGGGTGGAGGCCAGGGATACTGCTCAACACCTTGCATAAAGTGGATGGCCCCACAGGAAAAAAGGATCCAGCACCAAATGTCAGTAGTACTGGCATTGATAAATCCTGTTCTGGACATATTGTAGGAACTTAATAAATGTGGAATGAATGAATACTGAATTGGTCCCCAGCAGGGCAACAGACCATCCCCCAATTCCTTTTTGGGTGGAAATGGAGGGATGAAAGGTAGACTGCAGGAGACTTCCCAATGTTGCAGGCCATGCGTAGCTGGCAGGGCATCGCACCCTGAGCCTGTTTCCCCTGCAGATTTTGCTCCTGGCTTTCCTGAAGCTCATAGATGAAGGCAGCCACATGGTGATGTTGGAGTGTCCGGAGACAGTCAACACGTTGCTCCATGAATTCCTACTCTGGGAGCCGGAACCGCCGCCCAAGGCCCTACCCATGCCCCCGGAGGAGAAGAAGTAGCCACTGGGCCAGCTGAGCATCACTGAGAGGATTAGGGGGAAGAGGCCCAGAGCCAGGACCAGGTCTGCAGCCCCTACCACCTGGGCAGGCTGTTCTTTCCGGTGGGCGGGGTCAGGCCAGGGAGACGCCCCAGGCCGTCTGGGCGGGGCGTGGTTTTTGAGAAAGCCAAGTGAAGGACACGTCGCTGTCTGCTTGCGTCCTGTCAGGCCCATCCAATCGCAGCCAGGACTTCCCCTGAGGATGACCTTGTACAGAAGTCCCCTTCTCCCCAAGGCCACTGCCGAGGCAGGCTACCCACTCACTTCTGTTTTCTGTGTGTCTGCCATGCTTGATCCAGGGGCCCTCGGGGCCCCACCTCATTACTCAAAACCCGGGCAATTCTCCCTTTCCTGGGCGCTGGGAGCCATTCTTGCCCAAAGAGGGAGGGATGGGGGGGCTGAGGCCACTGAACCTGCACATCTCAAGTTGTAACTCAATAAAAAGAAGTGACAATCTGAGCCTCTGGAGCTGTGCTGCGTGACCGCAGGATGGGAATCACCCTGAGCCTCAGTTGCCCCATCTACAGACAGCTGATGTGGGTACCATCCCCCTCAGAATCTTCTGGGCTTGCTTCCAGAGTTTCCCCTCCCTCTTCAGAATGCAGGCATAGTTGGGCAGTATTCCCAGAGCACAGAGCAGGTAATCAGGGGATGAGCTCCCAGTCCCTGGAGGAAGTCCAACTGAGGTCCATGCAGAGGTTGAGGTGATTACTGGACATTGAATGGGATTAGACAGCCATAATTGAGTGCCAGCTGTATATAAGACCTTATGCTGAGTGCCTGACATCCATCTATTCACTGAAACTTCTTCACCCCATGCTACACAGCAACTCAGTGAGTGCTTATGATCCCATTTTATCCTTTATCTTGTTTAAGGGTGGCTTTTTTCATGAAGATGATTTTTATTTTGAAGCCACCAAATCGTTCCCTGGCAGAAGGATTTCCCTGCCTGTGGCCATGCTCTTGATCCTCTATATTTTATCCTAATGTGTATATATATATCTAGGTACACTTGTGGTTTGTGTGGTCGATGGGAGGAGGCAATTGTCCCCTGGGTTGATGCCTCTTGGGTCCTTTCCCCACTACTTTGTGAGCCCACCTTTCATTTAGTCCAGGGGTTCTCACCAGAGCCATGGCTGTCCCTTGGGGAATTACGGAGTCAGTTTTGATTGTCACACCTAGGAATGGAAGGGTGACACCATCTAGTGAGTGGAGCCCAGGGGTGAACAGGACAGTCCCCATCCCAAAAATAATTTGGCCTCAAGTGTCCGCAGACCCAAGGCTAGGAAACTGTTAGACAAATCCCATCTCTTTGGGGACTTTTGTAGGGGTCTGTAGATTCTTTCCCAACAAAACCTGTTTGTGAATTCCTGGGCAGATGGCACACTGTTTTAATTGCTGTCATTTTATCAGACTTGGTGTCTGTGAAGCTGCCCAGCTTAAGAGAGAGGTTTCTTCAGTTCTGTTAAAGTAGGAAAGCTCAGTCCCGCTCCAGAGGCCATGTCCCTAATTACAAAACCAGTCATTTCTCCCTAGGGAGTCAAGGGCACTGCAGTGGAGGAACGGAGATAGGTGTACAAGGTAGGTGTACGTCAGTCCATGTTACAGCCCGCCCCCTGCAGGACTTGGTTGGCTGAACTGCAATGATGGGCAAGCGGTGAACCCAATGAAGCAGTGGAACTCCCCCAGTGCCTAAACTCACTGGGCACTTTGAAGAAGCAACTTCTGAAAAATATAAAAGATCCTGCCAACACCTCACCAATCCTGTGGCCTGGCAATTTACTGAAACTCTTTGCATATGTAAATAGTCTGAAATCACAAGGGGCAACCCCAGAAATTGGGGTTATTGATCTCATTTTATGGTAGAAGAAACAGGTTCACAGATGCAATGCCAGAAAGCTTGCTTTGCAGTGATCCAGAGGGCTGGTGTCTCACACCCAACCCCACAAAATCCCCAGTCCTAGTCTCCTGTCACCACACACAACCCCTCAAGAGCATTAGGTACCTTCCTTCTTGGGGAAACTTGCCACCTGGGCCACCTCTGGTTCAGTGCAGGGCTCTGAACCAGACCCCAATGCATGACTTCATTTAATCCTATCCCACAACGAGCACTGAGGTAGGACCTCTCACTCTCCCCACTGCACAATTGAGGAAACTGAGGCTCTGTCAAACAAATTACTGGTCTGAGGTACCACAGCTGGCAAGCAGCGGAACCCAGTTCTTGAGCTAGGCAGATTCTCTTCATGTGGCTCAGGAAGCCCCCAGTCCACAGTGTGAGTCCCCTGTGTCTGGGAGATAAAAGTGGACTTTGCCCACACAGACAGGAACAAACTGCCAAAGTACTGGCAGGTTCCAAAGCACCAAATGTTCCAAAGAACCTTCTGGTCTACTCATCTTCTTCCTGTGATGGGGCGCTCACTACCTCTCCAGCAATTCCTCCATCTATAATAAAGTTCTCCCTTAGCTGGAGGGGAGATCTGCCCTGCTGCCCACTTCACTAGCTTTTAGAGCTGGAGATGAAGGGCTGCTCTCAGCATGGGGCAGATGGAACATTCAAACACTGTGATCTCTCCTCAGGCTGGATGGGCAATTTCATAATGCTCAGCCACGGGCCTGGATGTCCTGGGGTCGCAACTCTCGCTCACCCTCAGCCAGGAAGACAAGGAGGGCACGGTGCAGCAGATGTACCCCCAAGCGGCGACGCCGGGCAGGTGGCCAACTCGCTACTACTCCATAGTAGTGTCCTTGTTTCTTGTTGGTCAGTGTCTGGATCCCTGGAGAGATTGGGGGTGAAGTTAGAGGGGCAGCCTCAGCAAACTCCCATAGAAGGATGTGACAGTGAACTCACTGTTATTGCCCCCAAGCAAGGATAAACCAAGGAGCAAAATTACATTCATGTGCAGGTACATAGTCAGAGCTCAACAACTGGCCATTGAGTGAATGAAAAGCCCCAAGAGAGGAGTGAGGGAATTGGTAGATCAATTCCTGTGACACCCACCCCACAAACCAGGCACCCACCTAGAGCATCCACAAGACACGCTTCTCGAGTGTAAGCCTCTACAGCGACCACATGCTGGAAGCAATGCAGGGAAACAACGCCATGGCCGCTGGCCCAAATGTCCAAGATCTGGCGTACCTTGGGACAGGCCTGGGGGGCCAGGGCAGGGTCAAGGATTGGCCCCCCACTCCCCTACTTCCACTACTTGCCCATGGCCTGGCTGCCCCTGCCCTCACCCCAGTCCTGTCCTCACACCTGTTTTCCTGGCTGCCCATAGTAGCCAAGGGCCTCACAGAGGTGAACATTCGGCCGGGTCCGTGTCCCCTTGCCCACATAGAAGATGGCATGGACAAATGTCTGAAGGCATTCAGTCAGGGTCATTGAGAAGGCTCGGGCTGGCAGGTTTTGAGTCTCCCTGGATGAAAGGGGGTACCTCAGAGGGAAAAAGTGACAAGAATTGCCCTAGGGAAAGTCTCTAAGGTCACAAAGCAAACTGAACCTACATCCAGTGACCCCCATTGTATAGGGCAGTGGGGAGTGGTGGCTGCCCCCCAAAGATACTTAGCAGCCTGAATTAGATCCAAATGCCTTTTATATAAAAGGAGCTGATGACCAGAGAGGGCCAGTTCCCTTTCTGAGGAAACACAACATATAAGAACGAATTCCAGGGGGTTCCCTGGTGGTCTAGTGGCTAGGTTTCAGCGCTCTCACGCTGTGGCCTGGGTTCGCTTCCCGGTCAGGGAACCAACCAAAAAAAAAAAAAGGACCAATCCCAGAATTTTCCAACTGTCACTTTGGGTCCCACTACTACCCCAAGTACCTGGGGTCCAGCAGCAGATATATGAAGCTGGACTTCACGACCCCCTCCCGCCACCTTCTGCCAGGATCTGGTCGCTCAAACTGCTGAGCAAGAGCATCCTCATCTGCCTGGGCATCTGGGATTCGGCCTGTCTTCAAGGCTTCGGCCAGCTCTGGACTGTGCCCTGAAAAGTCTTGGCCTGGGAGGGGAAACTGAATCAAGAAACACAGGAAGGGGTAGTTCGCAAGCAGGAAGAGGTGGTTCCCAGAGAGGAAGAGAGAAGCGGGGCTAAGAGCCGGGGGCCTCTTGGGACTCCTGGAGGCTCCTTGAACTTTGTATGCTCAGAGGGGACTAACCAGTAGCAGCCTGAGCTTCTTGTAGCCGTCGGAGGTAGTGTGGCCGGGTGAAGGGCGTGATGGGGCCTGGGCTCTCACCAAGTGCCCGGAGCCCTTGCAGCAGCTCCAGGTCAGAAATGGCGGAGACTGGTAGGCACCAGCAAGAGGGAACTGGGTTCCTGCTATCTGTGGAGTTCCCCTCATCCTCTGTCAGCCAGAGGGCGGCCACATCACTGTCAAGGGACCATTGGTCCTCTGTTAGGAAGTCGAAGTCAGGGATTCCAGGAAGTGCTTCCTGAGAGAGGCTGTGGAGGACGGGGCTTGCATGTAGGAGGGATGAGGAGGAGGGAGAGGCATCTGGCAAGGACAGAGTCAGGGCCTGCAGATGAGCATTTAGTTCAGCCTCCTTGCTGGCCATGACAGCTCCATCCCAATGCCCTGGGGAGTACTCCAAGCTGCCATCCTTGTCAGCAACCTCAGGGTAGGCAAAGAGGCTGGGGGGTCCAGGGCCAGCTTCCAGGCCTATGTCCCCGCCTTCACCTCTGCCCAGTGCTGAGGAGTCCAGTGTCACATCGGGAGGTCCAGAGGGGCTGGTGTCCAGTCCTCTTCCCCTGGAGCCTCGGTCTGGAGCTGAGGATGAAAGTGGGAGTCAGAGAGGAGTGCAGGGGGTAGCCAGATACATAGATGGGAGTCAGATCAGACAGAAAAAGGTGGCTGGAGTCAAAGGGAGGAGAAAGAGAGAAATGACCGGAGACACTGAACTTGAGACAGTCAGAATCAGCAGGAGACGTAAACATCAGTGACAGAGATACTGATCTAGAGGCCAAACCCCTGTGGCTGTGCAGGCCCCACTCACTGCAGGGCTCAGGCTCCGGCTCTTGGGTCTTTGCCCAGGTTCGGGTTAGAGTCTTAGTCGGCATCTGGTGCTCCCTCAGGACGCGTGCACAGTCCTGGTGTCCCTGCTGCTCCGCTAGGTCCAGCGGCCGGAGTCCATCCTGCGGCGGAGCGGTCAGCAGAGGGCGCCCCAGGCCCTCTTCCCTATCTCCCCGGCAGTCCCCGCGCAGGGCCCCTCACCTGATCACGCAGCTCGGGGTCTGCTCCCTGGCTCAGCAGCAGCTCTAGTCCGCGGAGACAGCCCCAGGCGGCGGCCACATGTAGCGGTGTCAGTGCTTCGGCCGATCTGGAGCAGAAGCTGAGGAACGGTTAGCGGAGGAGGGAACTCGATCTCCGCTATTGAGCCCTGGAGTCTTGGCCCTCAGCTCCTCATCTCCAACCTCCAGCCTGAAACACCACTCTAGGAACCCAGATCCTGCGTCCTCAGGTTGGGACCAACTCTGCTCTCTGACTCTAGAGATTCTACCACAGATCCGAACCTTTGATCCCCACTTTGGCCACAGCACAACCCCATACCCCACCCAATGCCGAGGACTCTAGCCTCCCACCCCCGGCTTTGAACTCTCAGGATTCCTCCCTAGGTTCCTTAAGATCAGCCCTCGGACATCGAGAACCCACCCCTGGACCATGAGATGCCTTCTCCCGGACTCCCAGGATTCGCCCTCGGACTCGGGAGATCCCTCCCCTGCCTGGAAGACCCTGCCTTGGACCCAGGCCTGCCTCACCGAGCGTTGGGGTCCCCGCCTCCACGTAGCAGGGCCTCGAGGCATCGCAGAGCGCGCGGATGCTGGGCTCTGGCCGCTAGGTGCACAGCAGCCGCGCCATCCCCGAGCACAAGATTGGGGTCGGCGCCGCGGCGCAGCATCTCCTCCACGGCCCTGTAATCAGAAGGTCAGGTTGGACCACAACCCTCGCCCACCCCGTTCCCCCCCCCCCGCCCCCGCCTCGGGCCCTGCCCTCACCGTGGCTCATCCACCCGCAGCGCCGCCCGCAGCCGTCGCGCCAGGCCTGCAACCGTGCCCATGCCCGCGCGGTCCTCCAGCCCCGGCTCCGCCTGCCAGTTTCAAACTTCCCGCGGCGCCTTTGTACGCAAGCGCCGCCCCACCCCTCGGCTCGGGTCTTCGCACCAGAGCTCCGAGCAGGGTCCTCAGCCGAGCTATCCCTTGCCGAGCCCGCGTCTGCATTGAGGTTGGGAAGCTTCAGTACCCGTTCCCCAAGTCCACGACCCCCACTGGCGCTCGAGCAGGGCCTGGAGCCGCCGATAAGGGCCCAGGCGGTTGGAGGCCGACGGGTGTGTGCCCTTATCTCGTCTCAAAACGGGGAAACGCGGACGCACCCTGTTGGAGGGGGTGGAGTCAGGACTCGGAACCCGAGGCGCCCACTGCGGAGCCCTCTGCGGAGGACTCCATTAGCGCGCACATTCGGTTAACACCAGCCTCCAGGTCTGTTTTGCCCGTTTTCAGTCTGCTAGAGCTGGAAGTCCGTGACTTTGGGGCGCTGGACCTCTGAGGGCCTTAGTGGCCCCATCTGCAAAATGGGAGAATCCCTTACAGGGTGATGCGATGTTGAATGAGCGGGCCGTCACAGGGGCCTGGCACCCAGGTGTCCAATAAATGCTCGTGGGAAGGGAAAGCTGTTGCTCAGTAAAGCTAATTTCACATTATATAGAACTGAGAATGGGGAGTTCCCTGGTGGTGTCATAGTGGTTTAAGGCTTCGGCGCTGGCGCTGTCAGCGCTGCGGCCTGGGTTCGATTCCCAGTCAGGGAGCTACCCACATACCAAAAGGCAAACAAACAAACAAACAAAAAAACTGAGAATGCAGCTGGTCAACTTTTTGCACCATTTCTCATTATCCAGGAAGACTGTTGACAGGTAGACCTGTTGTGTCTGTCATGTCTCACTATTCTCTGGTGCAGCTGTAATACTCCCTTCCTCACAGGAGGCTTTATCCAGCACTGAGCAATCAGAGCATCCCAGGCTCTGGTCCATGACTCAGGAAAGGCCAATCATATGGGGTCACTTCAACTGGGCTGGGTGTGGAGTGTGTCACAACTGTCAACCATGGTCACCAGGTGCCAATTCAAGGCCAATAGGAATCTCCAATTTGGGGTGTGGTGAAGGAGACTACTCAAAGAGCAAACACCTCAATATGGAAGAACACCGCCCTCCTCTGCTTTTGTTTAAGTTCCAGCCAGAAATTCAGTCTTTGGTGGAAAAGGAATGAGCATTCCCCCAGCCAAAGGGGAATCTGATAGAAGTCCCTAATTGGCCAGTTCTCATGCAAACGAGGACTTCAAATCCTTACAATATGATTGATCCAACAAATACTGTCCTTGATTAGTCAAAATGGAGCCATTCTGATTGCTCAAATATATTAACAAGGGCACAGCTGTATAGCTCCAATTGAACAGTGGAATGATGTCTCTGTCCTATTGGTTATGATCCCAGGAACTCCTTTTTAAGGGTTGGCTCAAGCTGGAGGATCTCGGTATAGGAAAGCAAGCAGTTCACTGAAAAAGGCAGGTAGTTTAGAACAGTTTTCTCCCAGTAATTGGGCTTGCTGTGAGAGGCCCCTAGTAAACAATGGCTATTGTATTGTTTGTTTTCGTTTTGCTTTAAATCTGAGCCCCATTAGCCACCAGGAGCCCTTCTTGGTAGGTATTTTCTTTCCTGGGGTCTTCGATAACAGCCATCTCACCTTTTTTTTTTTTTTCTTTTTGTATGTGGGTAGTGCCCTGGCTGGGAATCAAACCCAGGCTGCAGCGCTGACAGTGCCAGCGCTGAAGCCTTAAGCCACTACACCACCAGGGAACTCCCTGTCTCACCTCTTTCTACAGGTTGGGAGGAAAGCAGGGCCCAGTGAACGTCAACCATTAAGGGTAGTTCAGCCCACCCCAATGGCAATGTTGTCTGAACAGCTGTATACAGCCAAGACTGATGTTGCACCTTGTCTTCTCATCCTCAAGAACCCAGCCATTCGCCTTAATGTTCAGTAGGTAGATTTTTCTGTTACTTGCAACCAAGAAGATTCCCATTAGCACAAGGTGATTGGTGTAGACCTGGGTTAGGGATTTCTCAGGTTTTTATTCTGACAAAAATCATGCAGGGTAGAACAAAAATGACAACTGACAAACTGGAGAGTGGGATGTGGTTTGGGAAACACGGGGAACGGGAAACACTGTGCCCCTGGTATCTTGGGTTTCTTTCCAGGGCTCCCAAGTATCGGTTTAAAAACTGGCACTCTAGGCCAATGGTTTCATTGTACAAGGAGGTTGGATGGGTGCACAGGGAGGGTTCAGACAGTGGCCTCAGCCTCAGGGGCTTCTTCGTCCTCCTCCAGCAGGCTGTACGAGGCATGGCTCTGGCAGGGCCGCTGTAGTGGGTGAGCAAGCAGCTTGGCCATACAGTTGTGCAACTCCAGGGCTGGCCCAGCGAGCGCCACCTCATACTTGTAGCTGGTGCCCTTGGTATCCAGGCTGCCCATGAAGGCAAACATGTCCTGTGGGGCCAGGAAGGGGGTCTTCAGGCAGGGGTTCCCTTAACAGGCCCTCCTTGCCCCTGGAGGGATTCCCAGATGAGGGGACATCAAGGTTGGGTTCTGAAGGCTGAGGAGTTTGCCAGACAGAAAACATCCCTGCATTCAGCAAATACTCCCTGCCACCCACCCAGGGACACTCAGAGGTCTCAGTCCCAGAGCCCCCAGAGACATTTGGATACAGACTACCCCTGGCCCCCATGCTGATCTTCCCTGAAGAGTAGGGAAGGTTCCCCAGCAGAGACTTTTGGCTTGGATACTGGGGTATGAATAGGAGCTGGTCTCAACTCCCTCTGTTCACAGTTGGGTAAACTGAGGCTCAGAGAGGTAAGTGGCCCACTTGAGGTCCCACAGCTAATTCAGAACTGGGATATGAATGACCAGCAGAGCCTGAGGAGGCTGCGAGGGAAGGGTGATCCAAGCAGAGGGTATAGCCAGGGAAAAGGCAGAAGAGAAGTAGATGTTGGGAATGAGGTGGGCAGGACCCTACTTGCCCTGGGGACCCGTCTTGACAATCCCCACAAGCTCCCAGCAGACATGTGGAAATGGCTGTTGAATGACTGAATGACCAGGATCCAGGAGGTAGGGTCCCCCAGGCCCAAGTTAAATGGGTTTGGAGGCATCTCATCTACACCACCTACCACCCACACCTGCCAGAGCCTCACCTTCCAGCTCATCTCCTCTTCCTTCTCATCGGTGCCATTGTGGATGTAAACAACATCGAAGAAGAAATATGGGCACTGGAACATTTTCTGCAGGAGAAGAACACTAGCCCTTGGGACTCAAGTCACCCCGTGCCCCCATGACCACAATTCCCCAGCTTCTGCCTTGGACTCTGGGAACCTGCCTGTAGGTGCCCCAGCTCCTAGGCTCAGGAAGCCACTCCCCGTGTCTCACCACCTTCTCACAGGCCTCAGTCACCTTCATGGGCTCGGTCAGGGAGAACTGGGGCTGACAGGGCGGGCGGCTGTAGACGAGGATGGTGCGGACCACATATGGGGGCGGGATTGTCTGCACATTCTCTGTAACTGGCAGCTCCGTCTTCTGCTGGCTACACAGTGGGGAGGGAGGGGACAGGTCAGAGCATACTCTAGGGGTCCACACACCGTTAACCCCTCCCAAGTTCACTGTTGCCTCTGAGCATTCCCACATGCTGTTCCCTCAGCCCAGAGCACCTCCCTTCTGCCTGACCTTTCATTAGGGAGGCTTTGCTACCCCAAGCTGGAACCTGCTCTTGCTTTGGCCACCCTCTCTCAATTATTGCCTGGAGCCGGCCCTGTCCCACCAGGCCAGGAGACTCTTAGGCAAGGACCTGATCTTATATGCTAAATCAGCACACATTTCCCTACTTTGTCATAGCTGATCTCATGTTAGGCAGACAGCACTAGACAGAGGGCTAAGGTCCTGTCTAGGTAAAAAGCAAGTCTGATCATCAATAAGACATCCCCACAGAAAAATAGGTAAAGGGGACAGACAAATCACTGAGAGAATATCAAATGGCTTAAAAATGAATGAAAAAAAGCTCGAAGAAAAACACAGGAGAGCAACATGTGGCCTGTTCCACTATCACACAGGCAGAGCTTTCAGCAGCATGATCCATCCTGGTGCCAGGGGGTGCAAATTGGATTAATTTCTGGGAAAGCACTTTGGCAGGGTTGAGCAAATTTAAAAACACCTTCCTCCCGCCTTGATCTAGCATGTCCTTCATTGTGAATTTACCTAATGGGTTCACTTGCAAAATTTGCTGAGATGTTTGTACCAAGTTAATCGTAATGGTAAAGATAATACAAGTTCTGTGCCCACCATCAGGGGCTGGTGAAAATGAAGGCCAGAACAGTAGGACCCACAAGCTAAGAATGGATTTTATATTTTTAAATAATCAGAGGGAAAAATATAAAAAGGATATTCCATGACATGTGGAGGTAATAGAAAATTCAAATTTCAGTGTCCACCAATAAAGTTTTATTGGCACACAGCTATGCCCACTTGTGTCCCTGTGGTCTGTGGCTGGTTTCCAATTGTGACAGCAGGGCCCAGCTGTCACGAAAGACATTATATGGTCTGCAAAGCTGAAAATATTTACCATCTGGCCCTTTACGGGAAAAGTGTGCAGCCCTCCCCCGCCCCCTGCCCCATTAAAACAATGGAGTGGAACACCATGGGGCTGTCACAAGACCAACAGGGAGGACGACACGGGGAAGGGAGGACTTACATGAGGCTGAAGAGACCTTCCAAATCTGGCAGGGATGCTAAGGAGAAGGCCACTGGCAGAGCAGGGGTGAGAGAGGTAAGTGGCTTTCCTTATCCTCATGCCGAGAGCCCAGGCACCTCTCAGCCTGGTGCTAGGTAAGCACCACTGTGGGATGTGCTATGTGACCCTGGCCTTGTCATTTGCCCTCTCTTAGCCTGTTTTCCCTCAGCACAGATCACAAACTGAGGGGATGGCATTGGAGGCCCTTAAGGCCCTTGGTGATTCAAAGCCCCCATTTCCCTCAGGGCTGATGGGGCTCTCCTCACAAGCAAAGAGCCATGGGTGTCCTTGTCTCCCTCTTCCCAACCATCACCAGTTTTCCAACTCATAGGGATCATATTCTATTTAGGCTACATAACGTGAGCCTTTCAAGTTCAAATAAAGTGTGCTGTAGTGGTGACTTTGACTTTTTAGTCGCATATTGTCATTTTTTGAACACCAAATGTGTAATTGGCCCTGCATGGAGTGCTCCCCCTATGGGTACAGTTTGACATCAAGAGTTCCAATCAGCTGGTTTTGCTTCTGTGTTATGATTTTACTTCATGGGGTAAGAGGTTCTCCGCCTCCTATTATACAGATGAAGAAACTGAAGGTCAGAGAGGTGACTGATCCAAGCCTGTTGGGGCAGCACTGGGACCTGGACCTAAGCCAGTCCAAGCTGGCCCCCTCCATGGCTCAGACTTCCTGGGTTCTGAGGGCAACAGGGCGGGCCACCCCCCACCCTCACAGTATACCCTTGCCAGGAAGGATACTGAAAGTGGAGCAGGAAGCTGTCTCTAGGTCGTAGAGACAGCTGCAGAGCTCACGAGGGTCAGAGGTCAGGCCAGACAGCTGTGGGAAAGCACAGGCCTCAGTAAGGTGCTTCCCACCCTCAGAGGAACCCAGGGCAGCCTGGCCCAACCCCAGCCTCACCCAGGCAGTGTCATCGTTCACCACCACCAGTGCAAACTCATGGCTTTTGTCGATCTTGTGTTTTGTCCGCACAAACATCTCAATCATCTTCTGGGAGACATTGAGGGCATTGGTTTTAGAGCTGGGGAGAGACAGAGAGTGGGGATGGTGGTTAAGGACATCACCTGACCTGAGGGAGCTGCTTACTGACTATAAAAATCACCTGTCTATCCTGGGGAACCCTCTACCAGCCCCACAACGAGGCCCCAAGGCCCAGGTCACGCTGCAAAGGGGTGGTAGAGCCCAGCAGCAAACCTCTCTAGCTCTCGCCCTCTTCAAGTGGGTACCTCTGGACAGCCTGGGTCTCACATCTGAACCTCATGCGGTCCACACATACTTTCACTCAGCCACAGGTAGGTGTCCAGGGTCCCAGCAAGGGAAAGGTAGACCTGTCTTAAGTGTCTCTCAGAGCCCCTTGGGCCTTCTCCAGGCCCTGCCACCCAACCCCCCCGAGATCTAGCTGCTCAGAGCAAAGATTTCCAGGTCAGCCAGGACTGAGTCTGAATCCTGGTTCTTTTCTTTTGCTGTGAAGCTGTGGACAAGTCATTTCGCTTCTGAGTTTCCAAGTTATTGCTGTGACATCTCTCACGTGCTTGGAACAGAACCCAATGGGCCGCCCCTGTATCATTACCAGTCACCGTTGCTACATTCTAATACTATCAGGCCCCAGGGCAGACCACATGGTATGAATCTCAGAGAGAGAGAGCCCTGTGTATTTAAGGCTGGGTCCCTCCCAGCTGTGGTTACACATTCAAACTCCCAAATGTCCCTCTCACCCATTGAACGACTCCAACTTTGGCAGTGACATTTCCTCGGACAGGTCCAGGCAGATGATCTGCAATGAAGTTGAGGGTGCTGAGGGCACCACGACTGGCAGCACCTAGGGCCTGGATGTTAACAGTCCCTACTTGCTTGACCTTCTTTAAGCAGACCTGTCTGAAAAGGTGGTAAGATGACCCCCAATTCCCAGCTAAGCTATCCACTTTGGAAGGCAGTGGCTAAGGGGAAAGAACACTGGACTAGCAGTCTAGGTTGATGAGTGACTAAGTGAACCAGAGAACCTATGACACAGAAACAACAAACAAGGGTACAGTGGGTTGAACTCTGGCCCTCAGAAGATATATCCTCTTAGAAACTCAGAATGTTAACTTTTTTGGATGCAATTAAGGTGATTTTGAGACAGGAACATCTGATCTAATGACAAGTGTCCTTATGAGAGACAGTAGAGGAGACACAGAGATAAAAGGAAAGATCATGTGAAGATACAGGCAGAGATTGGAAGGACGTAGCCACAAGGCAAGGACACCTGGAGCCACCCACAGCTGGAAGAGGCTGGAAGGATCCTCCCTTAGAGACCCTGGACAAAATGTGGCCCAGTGATTTCAAACTTCTGGTTTTCAAAACTGTGAGAGAATAAATTTCTCTTGTTTTAAGTCACCCAGTTTGCAGCACTTTGTTGTGGCAGTCCCAGGAAACTCAAACAAAAGAACTGTTTACAGAGTGAATCCCAAAAGCAAGAATGTTAACCCAAGGTTCCCCAAAGCTTTAAAGCTGATGGCTGAATTCCCACTTACCACCTTCTCTGGACAGTTAACCCTCGGCGTCCGCACCTGGACCTCAGGGGTTGGCAGGGGCACCTGCCAAGGCTTGGGGCCAGCTCCCAGAGGGTTGGGGGTCCCATCGTCAGCACTGGCTGCCTCACCCTCACCCTCACTGCGGCTGCCCACACTGGCCTGGGCCCCTAGCGCCCGGTCCTCGGCCCCCTCAGGGTTGGAGCGGGTACGGGGCCTTGGTTCCACTGACTGCTCCTCTTCCTCCTCCTCTTCCTCTTCTTCCTCAGTGGGGCTGCTAGGTTCTACCACCTCCATTGCTCCTGAGTGGCTGGATGAAGCAGGGGTGGGAGAAGCCAGGATCCTTCCCTTAGGGATTTCAGAAACATCCGGTTACCAGACAAGACAGGGTACAAGCTGCTTACTGACTATAAGTCACTCTTCTCAGAGCCTCAGTTTCCTCATTGGTAAAATGGGTGCCTTGCATCCACTCTGACTTAATAGTCTCCCACTTTTCTTCTGTAGGACCAACCCCGTCCCCCATTCCTTGGCTAATGAGCACAACTGGCTATTGTGAATGGTTCAGAGATGGGAACACGACCAAATATAGACCAGTGAGGAGCAGCTCTGAGACTTCCAATAGTACTATTGGAGGAGAGGAGCTACTTAGAGTTGCAGAGCTGAGAAGATACAAGTCAACAGCTTCCAGGAGCCTCTTTAGCCTCCAGGAGGGGAAAGAGAGCCTGCCTGAGTGATGCTTACCAAGAGAAGAGCAG
>PVJL010016930.1:0-19544 GCA_004026885.1 Lyroderma lyra | reverse complement strand
GGTTCACGATTCGGGCAGGTGGACGTGCGCGTTGGTGCCTGCCTAGTGTCCCCGACAGCTTCGATTCTGTCACCTCACATCTGGAAACGGGATTGGTGACGGGTGAATGCCCCCGGCCGTAGGGGTCAGGCTGAGCACAGGGGTCACAGGGGCCGGGCCCGAGGGACGCGATGGCCGCCTCTCACTCTGCACGATGCCTGCCCCCCCCCCCGAGGGCTGTCCCTCCACGTCCGCCCCCGGGCCCCGGGCGGGCGCTACCCCAGGCGAAGACTTTGCTCTTCCCCCGCCCCCGAGCCCCAGCTCAGCCCACACGGGTCACGACCCGTCCCTCCCGCACCCACCTCCTCGGGCGCCATCAGCTGCCTCGGGGCCTTGTGAGAGACGCGGCTGCCAGGCCCGGTCACAGGGACGAGCTCTCCGGAGGCTCCCGCGTCAGCCCACAGGACAATCTCACACGCACGGAAAGCGCTGCTCGGGGACGTGGCTGCTCCCTGCAGAGCCCTGTCCTATGTCCCTGGGGCGTCCATGGCCTCCTGCCTCCTTTTGTGTCCTGAGTTCCAGAGACAGACAGCTGCTCCTGGCCACGTGCGGGGACTAAGACACTAGATAAAAGCCGTCTCGATCGGGCACTCCCCCCCGTGTGGTGTCCCGAGTCACCTGGCCGTCCGTACCGCTGTGACAGTCGTGACCGACCACCAGCCAATCAGCGGTAGCTTTGCACGGGCCCCCGGGTGCCTCACGTCACCTCACGTGTCATAGTATTAGAGTGACCAGCCCCCTCCGCGTCGTCACAGGCTCGCGACGGCCCGGCTATCCTCTTGTGGTTCCGCTGCGGTGGGGACCGCTTGTTTGTTCGTGGACGAGGGGCTGCAGATTCCACAGTGACCTCACTGACTCGTCCTACAGGGAGCGTCCAGCTGCCTGGATGTAAACCGAGCCGAACCCCGCCGCCTCCTGATGTTTGTCGAGACCGTCACCCCCAAATGCAGGTGACAAATCTCGACAGACACACGAAGGCGGCCCCAAAAGCATCCAGTCGCCACAGCCTGTGTTTTCCACATTACGTGGCTGGAGACTGTCCGGACGGCCCTCGTGTTCTGTCCACTGAGCTCAGTTCCGAGGGGGGATCATCGCGGAAGCCCACGCCTTCCTCCCCTCTCGGCCCCTCCTGACCCCCCTGCAGCTGGGCTCCCCCGCCCGCTGATGGGCTGAGCCGACGGACCGACGCTCCCTGGCCCTGGGCGGTGGTCCCCCAGCCGTCCCCACCTTCCCAGCCTTCCACACGCGGTGACGTCTCGTCAGTGGTGACAACGGCTGAGGCATCTGGTCATCGGAGCCGGAAGCTTCTTTCTGCTGACGCTCACGGTACCGAGAAGACAGTTTCGACCCCGGGGGTCCGGCAGGACTCCGGAGCTCTTGGCCTAGGACGGGCAGTTCTGCAGGCTCCGGCCTGCGAGGGCCTGTTGCCGTCATGGTTAGGGCGTCCTGCAGGCTGCTCGCAGGGCCTCCTGCGCCTTACAGACCCTGGGACAGAGCCATGAGCGTGGGGACTTTACGTGACGGACTCCCACCACCCCTTTCTGATTTAAAACTCTGATAACAGTCCTCATTCCGTCAGGCGTCGGTCGGTAAATATAGTTCATTAGAGGCTCTGACGCTGCCTTTTCAGAAAGAAACGCCTCACGTTGTTGTATTTGAAGTTTTGTATGAAAGTCGCCAGCATTGCGCACGGGCACGCCCTGCGTCCGCGCTGGCCCCCGGGCGTGTGTCCAGCCGCGGGCGGTCCCCCTGCGCGGTCACGGGGGACACGCGGCCTCACTGCCGACGCGTCCCCGGCTGCCGGGGTCACGGTGAGCCCTCCGTAACGAACCAATGACGAGTTTGTCATCTTACGCGTCGAACCGTGACACTTGACAACTCAGAAATCCAGCTCTTGCAGATTTATTTCCTTTAATTCATTTTAATGAAAATACATCCCGAGAGGGTGAGGAAGGGCGCGGCCCCTCGGCGACCGCTGCGGGAGGCCCCTTTCCGGTGCGCGGCGGAGCTCCTGCTCAGGCCCGCGCCGCCCTCGCCTGGCGCCGTCGGCAGCGGGAGGGATCGATGTGGCCGAGGGCGCCGCGAGCCGTGCGACGGCTCCCGAGACGTGAAGACAGAAACGCGGACGCTGTTTCCTCCGGTGTGTGTCCGGTGCCGTCTGTGTCCGTCCCTCCTCGTCACCAGCAGGAAGACACTCCAGCAAAGTCCATGGCACCCGGAAATGGGGTCTAAAACGGGAAGCAGCCGAGGACGGGACGCACTTCCCGGAGGGGGACGGGGCTCGGAGGAGGTGGGGGGGACAGGTCTGTGAGGACGGGGGACGGGGGATGCACCTCGGGGGTTGCGCCCACAATGCACGGTGCAGATGCTGTTGCGGAAGTGGACACCTGGCGGACACGTTACCAAGGAGGCCGTCGAGTCAGTCCGGAAGGAAACAGTTAAGGCTGAGAGAACGCCGGAAGCAGCACCTGAGTCCCATTCTGCCGCCATCGGAGCTCACCCCAAGGCGCTGCTCCTTGCGCAGAACCTCGCCCTGAGCCCTCGTGGGGGACCCGCGTGCCTCCTGTGTGCCCATTGCTGTTCCCAGTGCTCCGTGCCCGGCGGGGCCCGCGGCGTCCGTTGCTTGAAGCTCGTCATTCCGGAGGCTGTGACGGCGCTGACGCTTAGCAAACGTTCAACGGCGCCGCAGCTGGAGAGTGTGGAGGGCGAGGTCCCTCAGAGCAGGGACCCTGAGCCCCACATGACTACTCTGGAGACTGGACAAGGACAGGACGAGGAACCCAGGGGACCCGGGCTGGCAAGGGGACGGCTGTCGTGGGCGCCCCCGGTCGGGGCGTGTCAGATGGAACCAGGGGAACTCCGAGAGGGGCCAGGGCAAAGCCATTCCAGTTCTTTCTGTTACCTGCATCACCTGGTCGGTGACACTGGTTACTGAAATCTCGTCGGCTTCACATGTACAACGCCGTAAGCGGGGGTCTCCTTTATGCGCATTTTATTTTCTCGGTTCACAAAAGTGTCACTTAACCACACAACGCACCGATATTCGAGATACAATATTTTTAGAGTCATCAGAAAAAGAAGGACGTTCAGGTGTTTCTGGAAATCACGGACGGCAACCGACCATCAAGCGGGAGATGCACACACATACACACCTGTGTGCACATGCGCACAGATGCACATGCATACACCTGTGTGCACGTGCGCACGGATGCACACGCATACACCTGTGTGCACGTGCGCACGGATGCACACGCATACACCTGTGTGCACGTGCGCACGGATGCACACGCATAAACCTGTGTACACGTACGCACAGATGCACATGTGCTGCGTGCATGCACACAGATGCACACATGCACACGTGGAAATGTCAGCACGTGCAGGGCTCCCATGACAGTGGTGACAACTCCGTCCGCTTCATTTCTGTCTGAGGCAGCAGTCTGAGCACGTTAATACTCTGGTTTCATCTTCAGGACAGCCCGCCTGGACGGGTAACACCATTATTTCCATTTTAGAGATGCGGGAATTGACGCTTAACTACGAGGTTAAGTACCTGGCAACGTGTCTGTGCTTTCATTTCTAAACGTTAGATTAAGATGCATTGAAGTTATTTTGTCTACTTGTAACTACCAGAAACAACAGTTCAGTAGCAGCTCCACGATAGCCAACGCTTGGTCTGACGTGGTCCAGCGGGCGTCTGATACTTAACCTGGTTACCGGGGGGGACGCAACCTGACTGCGGCCCCACGTGGTGAGTTCATGCACCTCCCAGGTACCCCTAAAGGTACGAGGGGGCCGCAACGCCTGCCACCGGGCGGCTGGGCGCAGACTCCGGAGCGTCCCCGGCACCTCCGCGCTGGTGCCCATGCACCGGGCAGGCTAAGTCCCGTGGATGGGGAGGGCCCCTCGGGGAGGCTCTGTCTGTGGTCACACCCTTTCCTTTTCTCCTGGAACTTTCTACGCTGGAGAAGCCCATAAACCCCCATTTCGATGTGGTGCTCAGTTTCCTCCTTGAACCAACAGAAACTTAAGCCACGTGCACAGCCCGCCTGCAAACTGGCATTTTGTGCTTGACAGACAGAAAAGGGACAGAAAGGGATTGAGCTGGCATCTTCCCAAGCCCTTTGAGTAATTCGATGCCGTGTTCAGCAGACGGTGTTTTCTCAGTTTTTTGTTTGTATGTTGGCCTTTTCCGTATGTGTAACGCAAGGCAGAGATCATTAATCCAGAAATGTCACGTTATCTTTGCAGTGTTGCCGGCGCGGAGCTTCAATAGACCCTAATGACACGTTAATGGGTTAATTGCACATTTTAATAACAGACCTGCAGAGCCACGGTTTCTTTGTGTTTAAATGCCATGAGTGTGTGTCAGGGTGTTGGCAGTAAACACGGGGACACTTCACTCCCCTGCACATCTCTGTGTAATTGAGTTTTGGCTTTTTCCCCTCGAGCTGCAATTGATCCTAATGTCTTCACTGGACAGGAATCATTGTGAGGCATCTATTTTTAGTCGCCTCTCTGAGGTATCTAGAGTGTCATCCAGGCTCCCGGGAAGGTGGACAGACCCGCGCTGAGACGCTGCTGCGGCGGCCAACGGAACTGTGCTCCTCCCGCAGGTCTCGCGAAGTCCAAAAGCAACACGGAGCCAAAAATGAATGAGAACCCTCTGAGCCCGCAAGCCAGGCCGCCCCGCTCCCGGGCCGTTGGACGTCGTCCCAAACTCGAGTTCTGTTTTTCAATGGCCTTTTCGTAAGAAGTCGCAGCAGTTGTTGGGGAAACGGTTTGCTGACGGGGGGCGGGGGGCCTGTTGGGCTGAGCCACATCACTCAAGGATGTGTCCCTCGGACATCGTCTAATTTCTCTTCAGAAAAATAAAAACTCTGAAAAGACACACTTAGCAAAATCAGGGGGGTGACTATTATCAAAAGCAAGATTTTTTTTTTTTTTACCTAAACAAACGCGCATTGGGTGGATTCTTCGGGAAGCCCGTTCCTCCCTTAGAAGTTTGCAACGATACGGTTTGTGCCTCGCGACGTAGGTGACTAGCGTGCTGCATTGGCCCATTTACGCCGATTCGTGGTTATACGGCAGGGCCAGAAGCTCGCGTGTGGCCGTGACCGTGCCACCCTCACGGCATCGTCCCTGAAATTCTGTTGCATCGGAGATGGCTCCTGAGCCAGGAGACTGACATCTGTTCGTAGCTCTTCCCGTGGTTAGCACCCTCGTGCTTGCCCGCGTTGATGAAGTCTCCAACCCTCTTTGCAAGGATGCGACCGCGACGACTTGAGACTTGGTTCTACCTCACTTGCAGGTTGTCTCGGGACGGGAATGTGAGGGGGTGCAGTTGGCAGTAGAGCAAAGCTGTTTATTTTCAAAGCAGAAGGCCAACGCGGATGCCCCGATGAGAATTCTGAAGTTGGCTCTTGGGCAAAGTTGCACAAACGTGCTACGTCGTAGCCCGCCCTGCGCGCCGTGCTCACTTGCAGGAGCCGAGGATGCGGCAGTTACGCTCAAAGGCGCAGAGAAGGTGAGATGATGAGGGGACGCAGGACAGGGCAGTGGGGAAGGCTCAGCCCTGAGGGATCCCCGGGCCCCTGCCGTGTGACAGCCGGGCCCCCCGGCCGTGCCGAGTGCCCAGCTGAGGAGTCGGACTCGGTACAGCTTTGCTTGGCTCACGTCGTATGCGCCCTGGCGATCTCTGCACGGGGGAGATGGCTGATTAGAGGAAGGCCCAGCCATCGAACTCGTCAGCCCCTCAGCTGCCCGGTGGTGCAGCTCCCGACACGTCACACATCGGCGAGGCCGCGTCGCCCAGAGGTGCTCAGAGGGGTTCACGTGCATCCACCACGTCTGTGCACGGAGTGGGAGGGGCTCTCCTCACTGCAATGGGACGGAGCCCGGATGGAGCCCGGGTAGTGGCACGGTGGCCGGGCATCTCTCAGTGCCGCGTCGGGGTGTGGGGGCGCGGGACACAGGCTCTTCCAGGCCCCCCTCAGCGTCAAACAGAAGTCAGCCCCGCCCTGGTGTGCTGGGAGCCGTGCTCAGCCCCGTGGGGGTCTATGGGAAGGGACCAGACACGCGTGTCCTGCGTGGGGACAGGGACAGGTGCGTGCGGGGTGTCCCTCTGAGATGTGCGGACCGCAGGCCTCCGCCACCAGGGATGCTGTTGCCCCCGCGCCTTATCCTCGGGGGGACGTTTTCCACGTAGCATTCCAAGTACTTGCAGAAACTGGGGTGAGTGGGTGCACCTGGTGCAGTACGTGCCGTAGAAGGGCACAGCAGGCCCCCTTCCCCTGCACGTTCATGTGTATGCTCACCCGTTCGTGTACGTGCAAACACCGACCTGTTCGGATGCACACGCAGAGCACACGTGGTTTCTTTTTCTGTCCACGGAAGATGCACGGCAGGGCGCTTTATAGAAGAAATAAAATAATTGCACGTCTTCGGGGGGTTATAACATCACAGGGGAAGTCTCTGAGCTGAGCCACCGTGAGCAGCGTGGGTGCCAGATGGTGAGATGCTTAAATCTAGGAAAAGCTCAGATGTTGTCACCCTTAACTATGAATTAAAATGCTCCGCAGTGATGTGACGAGATTACAGGCAGGCGCAGTCCCCTCCTCGTGGCCCACGTGCTTTGAGAACCCTAAGCGCCAGGATGGGCAAGATCGTTGGGAAGTGCGGCCGAAATTAGACCGCACTTGAAATCTTGCTGATGACGGAATAAATACTCGCTCAGTGAAGGGCCCGCGTGGAGAATGCGTCGCCCAGCCCGTGCGGCCGCCGGAGCAGAAACGCGACAACGCGGAGGTGGCCGAGCCGGCGAGCGGCAGCGTGAGCGTCGCGTCCCCGTGGACCCGGGACACGCCCGCCCCGGCCCCGCCCGTGTTGATTAAGCCAAGGTCGCTCGGTGGTGGCCGTGGAATTAACTGTCTTTCCTCTGAGGTTGCAGAGAGTCTGGAAGCATTTATTTAATCAGGTCCCCAAGCAGCCAGCGCGGACCCGTGTAATGACATGCCAGTTCTTTTGTGGCCGCGATAATGTGTTTTGTCCTTTCTGATCAAGTCAGGTGTCTGTCACGGCGAAGGGAAGGGACGGTGCGTTTCCTTGGGAGGGCGTGTGGGGCCCGCTCCCCAAGGCCGCTGGACGGAGCAGGACGACACCCCGGAGCCATCAGGTGCCGCCCAGAGGCAGGCGTGGCAACACGGTGCCGTTGGGGCTGGTTTCCTTCTATTGACCGGGCACTTCCGCGGTGTCCCCACCGAAATAGTGACACAGGCCCATCTCGGAGGGACTCACCTGGATGCCCTTCCTGATTAAGAGAGAGACGGTGCATTAGTGAGGGCGAGCGAATGCTGAGCACGTGCAAAGCTGCCAGCTCGTGTACTTGTGCAAGAGTTCACGACAACGCGGGACCAGATCCCGGGCTGCGTGTAGTTGTGACGCCCGTCGGTGACGTCGGCGGGGGTGGGGGACCTGCCGTTTCCTTGCAGCCCCTCGAGAGTCACCTCTGTGAGCGCCGCGTTCAGTGAGCCCCACGGGCTTCGGGCTTTTGTCTGGGTTCAGCAGGGAGCCCTGCGGATACGGAGACTAACCTGCCCCCCAGGAGTAGCTGAGGGCCCGTCGGGCGTGAGGCGGAGGAACCACCCGCACGCAGCAGCTTGTACGACTCCAGTAACAGTTTCTGGTAGTTTCTACGACGCTCATCACACGCCTGTCTCACGGGCGCCGTGGCAGCTGCTCGGAAGCACATCTCCACGTGGGGGAAGGCCTGGTGACGTGGCCATCTGGAACTCTCTTTCTCCAAGGAGTCCATGAGATGGGGGGGGCGGGGGGAGGCAACGGAAACGACGTCACTCGACTGATGTCCGTTACTGCCTATATTGGAAGTCCGACTTCTTTACAGCTTGGAAATGTCTGTGTTTTCCGTCAAACAAGTAAAAAGGTGAGGAAGTGACCGTCCCCCGTTTTGCTGCTGCCTTTGCTCCCTAGGTCTCTGCTCCTGGGGCCATGTGTGACAGATCTCCCGAAAATTACAATTGTGTGATCTTCACCTACGTAAAAGAGAGGGAGGTCAGTGTGACAGATGTGCACAGAATAGAAGCACCCACAAAAGCCACCTGCTGGCCACCCCCCTGTACAATGCCCCGTGCAGATGCTCGGGGGAACGAGCTGCAGGGCAGAACCCATTTCCCTGCATTGTCACCGTCTCGGGGGCCAGAGCCGGTGGCCACTGGGTGCATGGTGACGTGGTGACACAGAGACGTGGTTGGGGCACGCGCTTTCGCTGCACCATGACTGGATGTGACAGTTGGCTCAGACTAAGCCCGAGAGGGCGGCTCCGGGCGTCCCACACAGCCCCCGGGCCAGGCTCTTCGCCGCAGGCAGTGTGGCTGCTGTGTCTCTGGGGGCGCCGCCCGGTGACAGAGGTCAGAGGTGCAGCTCAGCACCCTGCAAGACTCGGGAGCCCGTGACCAGAGAATTCTCCAACCCCAAGGTCGGTGCCCAGGTGGGGCGCCCCTCTGCACACCGAGGCCGCTGGTGCCTCGGGGGGGGGGGTGTCCAATCTCACGTGCATTCTGCGACTCTTTTCTATTGGTTTGTAATTTTGTTAGTATCTCGCACCAAGTCTAACACTGTAAGGAAGTGCGTCATGCTAGACAGAGCCACGCGTGTTAATCGCCCAAATTGGTAACAAGGAAATCCCAAAGCAGCACTGTCATCACTTCTGAATCCAGGTCCCACACATGATCAAAGTGACCTTGGACAACACAGCGGCCTGCACAGGTCAGAAAGTGGAAATGAAATAAAGCTGCGAATATCTTGGGCCAAACTAAGCAATGAGGGAAAGTGCGAGCCACCACTTTTGGGGAAAAGATTAAATGCCCCCACTGTCTGCACAAGGCGTTCCCCAGGAAGTAATTCAGAGCAGATGGCGTTTCGCGTAGCACGTCCCCCGGGTGCCGCGGGGCGGCTCTTCCTTCTGCTGTCAGGTGTCAGCATGGCTCCTTCCTGACTCTCACTGAGTTTCCCAGGGACGTGGGACACCACGACATCAGGGGACATGCCTGAACAGGGACATGGGACACTGCGACATGAGGGAACGTGTCTGAACGGGGACATGGGACACCATGACATTGGGGGACATGTCTCAATGGGGACATGGGACGCCATGACATTGGGGGACATGTCTGAACGGGGACATGGGATGCCGCCACATCAGGGAACGTGTCTGAATGGGGACATGGGACGCCGTGACATCGGGAGACATGTTTGAACGGGGACATGGGACCCGCGACATCGGGGGATGTGTTTGAATGGGGACATGGGATGCCGTGACATTGGGGGACATGTCTGAATGGGGACATGGGACGCCGTGACATCAGGGGACATGTCTGGACGGGGACATGGGACACCGCGACATCGGGGGATGTGTTTGAATGGGGACATGGGATGCCGTGACATCAGGGGACATGTCTGGACGGGGACATGGGACGCCGTGACATCGGGGGATGTGTCTGAACGGGGACATGGGACACCGCGACATCGGGAGACATGTCTGAACGGGGACATGGGACACCGCGACATCGGGGGACATGTCTGGACGGGGACATGGGACGCCGTGACATCGGGGGACGTGTCTGAAGCTGTGTGGCCGACCCCGAACACGGGAGGAGTAATGTGCACGTCCTCCCTCAGGCTCCTCCTCGACGGCGCCGTGCATCTCCGCGCCCACCAGGGGTCTGAGAAGGTCAAATGTCAATGACACATTTAAATTGATTCAGATTAATTGTGTTTATGACATAGATATAGATATTTGACCTTGACAGCTCCTTGGACTCTGTATACATATGAAGGGTAAACTCCAAAATACGTGTATGGTCGTGTTTCCACATGATATCAAAAACATGAAATTAAAAAAATCTATGTTTTTCGGAAAAAGTAATAGTGCTTCTAAATTACGTAAGAATTAGCATGACCCTAAAAGCCCTAGAGCCGATGGCTAATTCAGAAATCCCGTTTTAACGACCACCACAGCCCCGGGCTGCGCACTCCCAGCCTCTTATCGCCGGCCACGACTTTCCCGTCCTGGGTGCTTCTCACACTGGCTCTGTCGCTTTGAGCGTGGAGCTTCTCGCACGCAGATCACAGAAGGTCATCAAAACGCATCGTCTCTTTGATCTGTGGTAATGAGTCCGTGAATGTGTCTCAAGAGGCTGAAGTCTCGCCCTTGAGTCTCAGGATGGGCTGTGAATTAACGCCAGCTTCACTCCTCACCCATTAAACTGAATGATCGCTGAAGGTAAGTGGAAAGAGGAAGAAGAGAAATAATTCACTGGACTAGAAATTCCATTTATTCCTCCAGGAGGTGTGCTTGATGAAGGCACTATGGACTCAAACTTCAGTAGGACCCTGTCCACTCCAGGTCCCCCAGGCTCACCCTCCTCATGGACATTCTTGCCTTCCTGATGAACTTCCGTGCTGTGTCTTCCCACTCAGTCTTTGAGTTCAATTTAAATGGTAGTGATTGTACTTTTGGTCTGTATTCAGGAAAACACGGGGTGGCAGCTCACATAGATACATGGAACTGCTTCTCCAAGTCATAAACGGGGGCCACTTAGACTACATGTCATGGATTGTTCTTTGTGGATTTTCAAAATGAAAAAAAAGGAGCACATTAGTCTAATAAGTAGCAGCTAATTTATCTTGCCAAATAATACTTGTTTAAAAAAATCAATTATCAGAAGTATGGACTATGACCTTTTGTAAACAAGGAACTTAATAAAACAGTATCAGCCGCGGGTCCTGTCCCTCCTGAACTGCCTTCATGTATGAGAATTTCCCCACCTGCCATGAAAAACCCAGGCTCAGTATCTAAGAAATCACAACTTAAATAGCATCCTCTCTCGTCTCAGAACCAGGAGGACTCACAACGTCTTGCTCACGCACGACAGACTTGATCCTAATTACTGTAAAGTGATTTCACCTAAACTGAGCCGTATGTCACTTTCCCACCTCCTCTGTCACCTCTCCATGACCACCCCTGTCTAGTCAGTGACCGGAGAAGAAGATAAAGCAACAAGTAAGTTCACACACCATTAGTTTCAAACCAGGCTTCTAAATGATGTATAGGAAAAGGCTAGGGAATCTTGCAAGGTTCCACTAGAAGTTAAAGTGTCACTTTTTACAGATGACATGATTCTTTACATAGAAAACCCAAAGAATACACACACAAATAATAATAATAATAATAGAAACAGTGAACAATACAGTAAAGTTGCAAGATACAAAATCATTGTACAAAAACCCATTGCATTTCTATGTACTAACAATGATATTTCAGAAAAAAAGAAGTGTAAAACAATTGCTTTTGCAATTGCAACAAAAAGATACCTGGGAATAAACTTAACAAAAAATGTGAAGGAAAGAAACGAATGGGACTGTTATCACACTAAAAAGCTTCTGCACAGCAAAAGAAACCATCAACAAAACAAAGAGACAGCCAGCCGAATGGGAGAAGATATTTGTAAACACCTCTGATAAGGGGTAATATCCAAACTACATAAAGGTACAACTCAACAACAAGAAGAGAGTCCAAAAGTGGGCCGAGGACCTGAACAGACACTTCTCCTGGGAAGACGTGCGAATGGCCAACAGACATGTGAGAAAATGCTCATCCTCATTAGCTCTCAGGGACATGCGAATCAGAACCACAAGGAGACACCACCTCACACCTGTCAGTCACCAACAAGACAAGGAGTGACACGTGCTGGGGAGGCTGTGGGGACACAGGACCCCTCGCACACGGCTGGTGGGAGTGCAAACTGGCACGGTCACTGTGGAGGACAGCATGAATTTCTTTAAAAATTAAGAATAGAATTACTCTATGACCCAGCAATCTTTCTTTTGGGTATCTGCTCCCCCCCAAAATCTAAACACTTTTGTCCACGAAGGTCTGTGTACCCCAATGTTCACTGCAGCATTACTCGTGGTGACCAAGACGTGGAAACACCGAAGTGTCCTTTTACTCGACGACTGAATAGAGACGCCGTGGTTGTACTCACTCAGGCATCTGAACAGATGAAATTCTGCCTTTTGCAACAACATGGATGGACCTTGAGATCGTCCTGTTAAGTGAAATAAGTCAGACGGAAAAGGTCTGGATGGAACCGCGTGACTTCCCTCGTATGTGCGATACAAAGCTGAGAGCAACCAAGGAACAAGACAACAAAGACACAAAAACTCCTGAGCACAGACGACAGTTTGGTGGTTACCGGAGAGTACAGGGGCCCCCGGGGGGCTGGGGGGCGTCACCTCCGCGTGCTGCAAGGAGAGCTGAGTCTGGGCGGTGGGCACACAGTGCCATGTGTAGATGGTGCAGTACAGAATTGTACCCTGCAAACCGCTGTGGCCCCGATAACCTGAAAGAAAATTACAGGAGCTGCAGGAGTAGCAGAAATCGGCGGCTCCTACCTCAGCCCCCGGCCGCACAGAACAGGAGCGCACACGTGCCCCGGCAGCTGGACTCCCCCATCAAAGCTGAGCCCCCCAGGTGACATAGTAAGTTGCTTGAAGTGCCATTGAAATGTTCTTCTATGTCAGATTCCCCAGACAGTTAGGACACACGCTCACACAGAAAATTTAGACACGAGAAATAAGTAGAAATGAGTGTTGTCCCCCAGACGGCTACCGTTGGCCAAGCACGTTACCGTCCAGCCTGCATTCCCGTCCTGACGAGCTGCTGTGATCACCTTCTGGCCTGAGAAGTTAGAGAACGGACCCTCCGATCCTCCCCCTTTAGGGGGAAGCTGCTTTTGAAAAGGTCCGAAGGTTAAAGACCCCGTCCCCAGTCCCCAGTCCCCAGTCCCCAGTCCTCAGGCGTCACGGGCCTGACTGCCGGCCTGACGCGGCCCCGCAAGGGCGAGCAGGGCGTCGCGGCCTGGCCCCCGGGACGGCCGTGATTTTATCGGAGGGTGAGCACCGAGGTCCTGTCGGGGTCAGTGAGGCGACACGGGCTCCTCCAAGTGTCTCAGCTTGGACCCGTAACGTCCCAAATTGATTCTTACGTTGCCTTTAGCGGAAGAAGGGTGTGTCCAACCAGGTCGTGCGGAAGATGAAAAGCGGGGTCCCCCACCCGACGGCAGGAGCCTCTCAGCGCCGCACCCTCTCGGAGCGCGCCCCGTCTGTGCGTTTCAGGTCCTCGAGCCCCATCTCTTTGCGAGCACCTGAGGCCGCTGAGTCTCAGACACCCGGCTGTCGCGGTGGCTTTCTAAATTGTTTCCTTCTTAGCATGACGTTTCTGCGGATAGAAAATAACAAGAAGATCGGACGCCGTGAGGGGAAACGTGGCTGTGAAAAATGCTCATTTTTTATCACTGTGATTTACAATTCAGTTCAGAAAAAGGGGCTTTCAAAGTGAGAAGGTGTGACCGCAGGCGGCCTGGTGACCGAGGTCGGAGGACTCGCAGGTCCTGCGCCCGGGGAAGGGGCCCGGCAGGGCGTCCTCGCAGGTCCTTACTGTTCAGGCGCTGGCTGGTAATTAAGCACAAAGGGACACTGCTGTCCCCGCCGCACAGGGCACAGGGTTCTCCGGACACCCTCGCTGCGGGTGACGAGCTGCCGGCCTCCCTGACACTGACCAGTGAGTGTGGGAGGTGACAGCACACGTTTAAGAGACCTGGGAAGCGGCTCAGCCGAACAACGAAAAGTACGTCGGGGTCTCCGTGTTTTGGGGGTACTGGCCTGCCCGACTCTAACCGCGAGGACACTTCAATGACAGCTTCAGTGGCCACCGGGGGGCACTGGGCACCCGCACTCGGGAGTAGGGGCTGCTGAATGGTTTGGGCCGCCCCCTCCCCCCGAGAGCAGACCCCGGGCGCCCGTCGTCAGTGCCTGAGAGTCCTAAGCCTGTCCTGTGCCCGCAGAGGCCGTAGTGGCCGTGGGCTCGCTCGGAAGGAAGCGACAGGAGCAGTTGCAGCCGTGGGATGGGGCACCGCGTGGAGGGGCACATGGGGGGCCCCCTCTCTGCAGGGTGTGCAGGGCAGGACGCTGGGCAGGACACTGGGCGGCACGCAGGGCTCACCCCCCCACCTGTGCTCTGGTCCCCGCACCTGCAGGGCGAGCTCCGGTGTCCCTGTGACAGCGGGGCCCCCGCGTCCTCCCCGGGGACTCCCAGGGCGGCTCTGCGCGTGGGTAGGGCCGTCGCAGGGTCGCACATGTGGGTCGTGGAGACAAGCTCCCAGGGGTTGCCCGCCGCTCCAGACGCAGCCGCTGCCCACTCCAGGGCCCGCCCCCCGGGGACCCGAAGAGCTCGTGACAGCACGTCCCACCCCCGCTGTTAAGCGGGCGTGTCCCACGCGCCTGTGGAACGCCACGCCGCCATCTGTGTGCGGTCGCCAGGGAGACGGCTCTGCTCCCGGCCTGCGGAGCGCTGCGACATCACGTTCAGCTTTTCCTTCTGGATGGTTCCGTTGCAGTAGCTGACGGCTGTCTTCTTGGTGTCCCGTCACCCGGGTCCCGATCCCACGCCGGGGAGGTCCCCTCAGAATCCCCAGGCAGACGTGCTCAGTGAGGCCCTGCGTGCCGAATGTTCTGGAACAAACAAAGGAGTTTATGGAGGGAGGGAGGGGCTGCAGAGGTCGTGACACAGCACAGCCCAGCGAGGACCCTCGCGGCGCCACCGGGCAGCTCAGGGCGGCGTCCTAGCCGCCGGCTCCTTGCCTTCCGCGAGCGTGTGTGCCCGTCTGCTCCCCGGGGGACCCCCTGCTCCGGAACGACCCCTCCGGATGGACACGACGACGCGCAGAGCTGGGAGGAAGGGCCACGGCGTGCGGACGTCCCGCGGGTGGAGCGGCAGCGTGTACCCTCTGGTACTGGCCCCGGCAGGGGCCGACGGGAGCCTAGGAGCGCGGCAGCCCCGTGGGGCAACGTGGCGTCACAGGGGAGTCACACCTAAAGCGCACGCCCGAGGCCGGGCAGGTTGCAGGTGCTGGTACCACAGTGGGAGACGACGTGGTTTCCTAGCGAGACGCGTCACCTCCCAATCAGGCGCCGCTGGGACAGGCCGTGACGTCTCTAATTATTCACGATTAATTACTCTGCTCACCTAGCACCTGTGCTCTAGCTTTGCTCCAGGTGCGTGCGGGTCGCCTCAGCTGCTGACAGAACATTCCGGACCGTCTCAGTCTGTTCTCCTGCCACCCCCGCCGCAGGGGGTGCTATAGAAGCAGAAGTGCAGCTCTCCCAGCTCGGGGGGCTGCCGTCTGCGGTCGGGGTCCCGGCACAGGCGGGCTCCAGGGGCCCCTCTCCCCGGTGTGGACGACTGACCTCGCCCTGCGCCCTACATGGTGCAAGGGGGCCGGGTGCTCATCCTGGTCCCGGGGACCCCACCCCCATGGCCTAATCACCCCCAGAGGCCTCGCCTCCTGACACGGTCATGTCGGGGTTCAGGTCTCAGCCTGTGAGTTCTGGGGGGGAAGCCGACACCCCGGCCCCAGCTGGAACGCGAGGGGAGACTGTGCCTCCGCTGAGGAACCGAAATGGTCGGGGCGGGGGGACGCTGGTCCCAGTGACGACCAGCCCACGCGAGCGGGCACGGCGTCCTGCCGTCGGCCCCTCCCCTACCGAGGACACGCTGCTGCTGAGCACGTCCATCGTGGGTTTTTGTCGTGCTCCATCCTAACTTAGCACCAAGGCAGAGATTGTTGGCCGAAAGCCCGGTGCAGGGAGATCTGGGATCCGGACACACACGCCCCGGACAGGACACAGTGGGCGCGCCGGCAGGAGCCAGGAGCCAGCCTTGACCGTGAGGGTGCACACGGGCTCCCGGGACACTCACCAGGCAGGGGCAGCCTGTGCTACAAGGGGCCCGCCCTCCGGAAGATAACTCCAGGTTTTGGGGGGCCTCCTTCTTATGGTACTTAGCATATGTACATACGAGGGCCGTCCAGAAAAAAGTCAGCCAAAAATGCCTCTATGTTTCATATTACGTGGTTTGCCATGTAACATATCTGTATATCACATACATGGATATGTACATGCTTAAAGGTGCCTTCGAAAAATAAGTAGCATATTTCAAACAAACAGGTTAATAGATCTAGAATTAGGCTGACCATGCATACTGCTTTACACAGGACAGTACTGGTTTTTTTCTGTCCCATTTAAAACGGTGTGTATGGTTCACCTAGTCTCACCAGACTGAATTCAAGGTGTCAGTAGGCTGACCAGATGCACGGGACAGAGAAGAAATGGTACTGTCCCATTCCAAATGATACGTACGGTCAGCCTATCTAGAATTCATAAGTGAGATCTGAGCTGGAGATACTAATTTATGACTTAGGGATTTGTAGTTCCTCAGTAAACATAAGACGATGTTTGTGACCTCATAGGGAGAGAAAGTGAATCTAGAAAGTAGCCTTGAGGGATGCCAACATTTAAAATAATGTATCTGTTTAAAAGAATCATATGCAGTGATTCCAGGGATGCAAGGATGGTTTGACATCCCCAAGGCAATCAGTGTGACACCACCACATGGAAAAGGTGAAGGATAAAAGTCATCTCATGAGATGACATTTTTGCATCTCGATAGATTAAAAAAAAAAAACGGACAAAATCTAACATCCATTTATGACAGAAACTTTCAAGAAAGTGGGAATAGAAGGAGTGGGAATCTGCCACCACCTGATGAAGGCCATGTATGACAAGGCCACAGGCAAGGACACACCCAGTGGTAAAGAGCTGAGACCTTCACCGCTGAGTTAGGAACAAGGCCGGATGCTGTGTGTGCATGTGTGTGCATGTGTGTGTGTGTGCGTGTGTGTGCGTGTGTGTGCATGTGTATGCGTGTGTGTGAGAGAGAGAGTGTGTGTGTGCACACATGCATGTGTGTGAGTGTGGGGGGGGGCTGTCTGGAGAGTAACCATTTTTGTTATAGAGACAACATTGACAATGGCTAGGTGCTTATTGGACAGCCCACATACATCCCCCCAGACATATTCCGTGTACAATATGTGCATATTACGTGGCCAAAGAAAAGATGAAATATCGCCATTTGTACCGGCGTAGATGGATCTCGAGACCATCATGCCAGTGAAATAAGTGAAATAAGTCAGACTAAAGAGCTTAATATCCGTCTGATTGCACTCACGTGTAGGATGTAAAACCAAAGGCAACAAATGAACCGACCGACCGACCAAAGCTGGCAGGCCGCAGGACGGTGGCCTCCAGGTTAGCGTTGGATCGCTTCTTCCTGACACTTAGGCTGCACATCAGCCACGTTGGGGACATTCCCCCACACTCAGTCTCTCCTGTTTCCCTGTCCGCTTTCTTCGTTTTATTTCCATCCTCCCTCAGAATTTAACCTTGGTGAGAGCCACGACTTCAGCGTTTTGTCCGTGCTCAAAAACTTGGATGCACTTTATTTTTTAATAGTTCAGTAGCATCGGCCAGAGATGCCGACGTGAAGCCGATAAGCCACGTAGCTGAACTCTAGCACTGCGCGTGCTTTCCGGCCCCAGCTCGCGGCCCGCTGCCGCTGCCTGTGCTGATGCCGCAGCTCCGTTCCTGCAGCTCCCGGGCTCCTTCCTTGGTCGTTGCGAATTGAGGAATGAGCTCGTGTAGCCGGGAAGCGCTTGCTTTTAAACACACGAGTGCTGCCACCTCTGAGAAAGTTTAGATTTGTTCAAGAGCAGCTGGTGGCAAAACCGCAGTCCAGTGAGTACATGCGAAAGGAAGGGAGGTTTGGGCTTGTCCACGGGACCAGGAGGGCCTGTGAGCTGGACGCGCCTCCGCAGACAGGTCTGTGAGTGCACGAATGGCGATCATCGCCATGGGCACTCGGAGATGGAAACACTGGGCGAAGCACCGCAAGAGAGGCCCCGAGGGTCGTTCCCAACCTGCGTCCCCAGGGACCCTGTCACCGATATTATGGAGCCACACGCATCTTCATCGGCACGTTCTTCACTGGTGAAGAGGCTCGGGATGAGCAGCTCGCTTCGCCATTACTTAGTGTTTTCTCAGCACGCCCCCGCCATCACAGGGGCTTCGTGAAGCCACGAAGCGCTTCAGTAACTCTGAATCTTAAAGAAAAACGACACGACGTATGTTAGCCAAATGGTGAAACGTGCTCACAGATAGTGACGCTCAGGCAGGTGATCAAAATGCCAAGTGGCATCTCACTGTCCCTTTCACAGAAATACCCTTGAATTGTCGTGCACAAATACCTTGAGGGAGAATAATACTTTGGGATAAGCAAAATAGACCAAGTTGTATTTTGTTTGTCTTAATAGCAAGCATGTCTGCTTCCCTGAACATGGCTGGCATTCAGCAAACTATTGATGGAGTGAAAAAGAATGCGCGCATGCAGAGCGATGTGGTGGTGACATATCCATATAACTCAATCAAAGTGCAGATGGGCCTCATATCTCTGGAGAAAACATGTGTGCATGTGTGTGTGCGCATGTGTGTAAATGTGTATGGATGCATGTGTGCACATGTGTGCGTGTGTGCGCACATTTGTACGCACATTTGTGTGCGTGTGTGTGCGCACGTGTGTGCATGTGCATGGGTGTGCACATCTGTGTGTACGTGTATGTGCGTGCATGTGTGCATGTCTGTGAATGTGTGTGCATGTCTGCATGCATGTGAGTGTGCATGTGTGTGGGTGTGCATATGTGCATGCATGTGAGTGTACATATGCATGTGTGTGGGTGTGTGTACGTGTGTGCATGTGTGTGCCCTTTTGTGTGTTGCATGTGTGTAGGTGTATGTGTGCATGTCTGTGGATGTGTGTGCGTGTCTGCATGCATGTGTGTCTGCGTGTGTGTGTGAGTGCATGGGTGTGGGTGTGCATGGGTGTGCATGTGTGGGTGTGCATATGTGTGTGCGTGTGGGGGTGCATGTGTGTGCACTTGGGAAATGGTTACCTCAGTTCCTCAGTTCATGAGGGTTATATTCTAATTCCAGGACAAATGCTAATTTTCACAGGTGAATGTGAAACCAGGTATTGAAAGAGACTGCCCCAACCTAACGCCATTTTTGACTCATTGTCTGGGAGGAGAGGGGGGTTCTGACATCCTTTCACAGTAAAAACCAAACACATGTGACCCCTTACCCTTCCTTACTCTCCTGGGGTTTGCAGGGTGCTGGTGCTCTTACGAATTTCCACATAGTGCGTTCACCAATCCAGTTACTTGTCGCAAACCTACCAAATCGTATCCTTAGAAGGGAGATTAGGGTTGTTACCCAGGTTTTCAGGTCTAACTCCCTTAGAGCGTTTTTACAAACCCACAGGATCGTAATTGTAAGTCAGGTATTCACTTACTAACACGCGTGATGCCGAGCGACACACACTCGCCGTCAGCCTTCAGTGACGCGCACGAGTACCAGCGTGCACAAACCTGTCAACATTCGTCCAGGCGCGCCTCCGTGCGCGGTCTGCGCTCAGAGCTCCGTGACTGCGGGTGCGGGCCCTCCCCGTGGGCTCCGAGCCCCTCCCCCGCGGGCCCTCC
>PVJL010016929.1:0-19596 GCA_004026885.1 Lyroderma lyra | reverse complement strand
GGGTTAGGGAGGGGAGAAAGGGGAGGGGGTGGGAGAGGAGGGGGGGAGCTAAATATAAGGTGATGGAAAGAGAAGTCACATTAGGTGGTGAACTTATTATACAACAAGTTGACAATGCACTGTAGAATTGTATGCCTGAAACCTATGTAATCCTTGCTAACAGATGTCACCCCAATAAGTCTAACAATAAAAATGAATTTAAAAAAAAGCAATTGCATTTTATATACAAACAATGAATCATCACAAAAAATAATGAAAGAATCAATCAATATATTTCACGATCACAACAAAAAGAATGAAATAACTGGGAATTAACAAAGAACATGATGGACTTATACACGGAAAACTGTAGGACACTTTTTAAAGAAATTGAAGAGGTTACAAAGAAATGAATATATTTTATGTTCATGGATAAGAAGACTTAACATTGTTAAAATGGCCATATTACCCAAAGCAATATACAGATGTAATGCAAATCCCATCAAAATACCACAAACATACTTTCACGAAATAGAAATAAAATTATGAAATATGTATGAAACCACAATTGATCTCAAATCACCAAAGCAATACCACATAAAAAGAACAAGGCTGGTAGTACTATGCTTCTTGATTTCAAGATATACTGCAAAGCATCAACAATCAAAACAGCTTGGTATTGGCAGAAAAACAAACACACAGGCCAATGGAACAGAATTGAAAACCCAGAAATAAATCCACAAATATATTGTCAAATGATATTTGATAAAGGAGCAAAATATATGCAATGGAGAAAAGAAAGCCTCTTCAGTAGATGGTGCTGAAAAAACTGAAAAAAACTTATGCCAAAGAATGAATCTGAGCTGTGAACTGGTAACATATACTAAAATCAATTCTAAATAAATTAAAGACTTTCACATAAGCCCGGAAACAATAAACTGTATAGCAGAAAACATTGGTACTAAACTTATAATCCTCAGGCTCAAGGAGGACTTCATGAACCTCACCTCAAAGGCAGAAGTAAAAGCAAAATAATAATAATAATAATAAATGTGACTATATCAAAATAAAAAGCTTCTGCACAGCAGAAAAAAATCAACAAAGCTAAGAGACAGCCAACCAAATGGGAAAAAATATTTGCAAACAACACATCTGATTAGGGTCTAATATTTAAAATATATAAAGAACAAGTAATACTCAACAACATAAAGTACTACCCAAGTAAAAAGTGAGAAGAGGACCTGAACAGATATATCTCCCATGAAGATACACCAATGGCCAACAGACATATGAAAAAATGCCCAACCTCATTAGTTATCAGGGAAATGCAAATCAAAACCAAAACAGGATACCACCCCACACCTATTAGAATGGCTGTCACCAACAACACAAGGGATAACATGTGCTGCAGAGGGTGTGGAGAAAAAGGAACCCTCTCATACTGCTGGTGGAAATGCAAATTGGTAAAACTGCTATGGAGGATAGTGTGGAGGTTCCTCAGAAGACTGGGAATGGAGTTCCCATTTGACCCAGCAATCTCCATTCTGGGGATCTACCCAAAAATCTTGAAAATCTTATTCTGCAAAGACTTCTGTACCCCAATGTTCATTGCAGCGCTATTCACAGTGGCTAAGACATGGAAACAACCAAAGTGCCCTGTGACAGATGACTGGCTAAAGAAGCTGTGGTACCAATATGCAACGGAATATTACTAAGCTATAAGTAAAGATGAAATACTGCCATTTATGACAAAATGGATGGACCTAGAGTTCACCATGCTAAGTGAAATAAGCCAGACAGAAAAAAACCAAAAACTATACGACCTCACTCATATGCAGAATATAAAACTGAAAGCAACAATGAAAAAAACCTATGGACACAATAAATAGTTTAATGGTTATTTGGAGGCAAATGCAGAGTGGGTGGGGGAGGAGGGGGAGGGAGCCAAATATATGGTGTTGGAAAGAGAACTCACACTGGGTGGTGAACTTATAATGCAGCAAGTTGACGATGCACTGTAGATGCCTGGGATCTATGTAATTCTTGCTAACTAATGTCATCCCAATAAGTCTAACAATGAAAAAAAGGAAGAACAATAAACGAAAAAAAAATTTTAATGAAATGGTTGTATGTAAAGCCTGATCCTACAGGGCCTCATAGGTCGAGAACTTTGGAGTTTATTCTGCATGTAACAGAAAGCCACTGAGTGGTTTTTAAAACAAGAGAATGACATGGTCTGACATACTCATGAAAAGATCATTCTGGCTGTTATGTAAATAGAACATAGGGAGGCAAGAGCAGGGCAAGGAGACAAGTTAGCAAGTTACTAGAAGGTCAGCTGGAAGAAATGAGGCTAGGGCTAAGGTGGTGGTGGTAGAGATGGAGAGAAGTAGATGGATCCCAGGAATATTTAAATGATTAGAAAACTATGTACAATGCCTCATGCAAGACTTGGTTATTGATTGGTTGTGAGGTAGAGAAAGGTAACTAGGTTTATTTTCAAGTATTTTGCTTGAGCACTGGGTGGATGCATTTTATAGAAATGGGGAGCATTGGGGGAGCACCAAGGCTGGGAAATTGATCAGAGGTTTGGTTTGGGGATAATTATTTTTTGAGGCAGTCATTACCATTAAGATTCAGTTAGAATTTGAATGCATTCTTTCACAATTGGGATTTGAATAGGATGATTCCATTACATGGTACTGAGTTTTCAATGCATAGCTACCTGACCTTTAAAATTGGCAATTACTGTATGTGAAGAAAAAAGCAAATATTTTAAATTTCATGAAATAATTTATTTTACCAAAGTATTAGTACTTACTCATTGCTTACTTTATGTAGATCAGATGCTAAATAGTTTTGCTTCCCCAAAGCAGCATCTATTATTTGTAATATAATCTGAGTTAGGTTCTTACTTATCTCATCACATTGTGAAATATCAGATAATTTAGAAACAATAATCTTTGTTTCTTCTTCATCCAGAGAAGGGGATTCATTTATCAAATTTAAAATGTGCTCTGCAACATCATCTGCATTCTCTGGAGAAACAAAATTGAAATGTAAAACCTGTGTTAGTTAGTTTGGGGCTGTGCTGGTCTACTTCCTTTTCTTTAAAAAGTAAAGGAAGCGGAAAGGAAATACATAGCAAGGTAATACTAGACCTCAATTTCTACAATAATGCAGCCTCAGAAAATAGCACATGAATCAAGTTTGATTCATTAAATTCTTTTTTTAAATACACCAGGGAAACATTTTTGTCACTGAAGAATTACCTTGCAATTAGATTCTAATAGTTAAGACTTTTGAGTATTGGATTGAGATAAGTAGATCCCACCTGTATTCAAATATCAGCAAATATCAGTCTATGTTTTCACAATCAAGGGTGGTAATTACGTTTTTCTGTTGAGAACCAGCAGCCCACAGGGAAAATAAACAAAGCAAATATGGGCCACATAACAATAAAAAGCAACTTACTTAGATTTTTGTACAGAGTAAGAACAATAGTTATTAACTCACCACTTTTTTTCTTCCATTTTATGGAAATTTTCAAACACTCAAAACACAAAAAGAACCATCTAATGAACCTCCATGTATCTCACGAATCACCTTACTTAAACAAATGTTAATGAAGAGCTAATCTGATTTGATGTATACTTCCCCCAACCTCAGATTATTTTAAAGCAAATCCCACATATCATATCATTTCATCCATAAATACTTCAGTATGCACCTGTGAAACAAAGGACCTTTGCCATAACCACAATACCAATATCATACCTTTAAAATTTTAGCAATAATATTAAAATCAATTATTCAGTTAGTGCTCAAATGTTCTTAATTATCTAATAAATGTTTTTTAAAAAATAGTTTTTTTAAATTCATTTTTATTGTTAGACTTATTGGGGTGACATCTGTTAGCAAGGATTACATAGGTTTTAGGCATACAATTCTACAGTGCATTGTCAACTTGTTGTATAATAAGTTCACCACGCAGTGTGAGTTCTCTTTCCATCACCTTATATTTAGCTAAATATAAAGCTAAAAATAGTTTTTGTTTGAATCATTGCCCACTTTTAAGGGGAAAGATTTATGCAATCTGAAGAGAAACCAGAGTATTATTGCCCACTTTTAAACATAAGAGCTTATTAAACAAATACAGCACAAATTAGATTTTAGTTCAATATAATGCATATGAAGCTGAGTTCCCTTGTGTTACCCTCCTAGCTTAAAGCACTCACATTCAAGTCCAGTAACCAAAATATAATGGAAAGTAATTGAAAATACAATGTGTTGAAAAAATATGGGAGAGATATTACACTCAAAACACCATCCAGGTTACATTACAAATAACCAACTCTGCTGGAGAAAAAAAAATAACAAAGCATAAACATCATTCTCTTCTCTCTCTCTCTCTCTCTCTCTCTATTTTAATGTACTCCAGTTAGCGGCATCTCCTCAAATCTCTTTCTCTTACTGCAAGCCTTCCACCAAGTTTACCCACAACACAGCCTATACATCTCATTTTCTCACTTTATATTCATTCTCATTCTCTCTCTCTCTCTCTCTCTCTCTCTCTCTCTCTCTCTGTCTCTCTCTCTTTCTCTCTCTCCCTCCCTCTGTCAACTCTCTGTCATTGTCGGTGTAACCAATCTTAACTGACATCCTCTCAAGTACTCACCCAACCCTTAACCATTATCCCAGTCTTCCCAACAATGGCTTAAATGGGAACTGAGTCAACAGACACTTCTGTCTGAGATGAAAGGAAAGAGGGAGATTAAACAAGACCGTACTAATTACTTCCAAATTACATCTATCTTCAGATCAGTTAAAGAAACTGAGAAAACAATAAAACTAAGGATGGAAGAAAAATACAGCATGCTCATTCACAGATCTTTCCACTGCTGCTATTAAATTGTTCAGACTTTGTTGTAAATGGGATAGCCAGAGCTGCCTACCTGGAATTATTGTTCTTTGGGCTGCAGTGGTATGACTTCACTTCCTTCAGTCCCTGCTATGGCAGAATGAAAGTAAACAACAGGCCACTAGGAGATTAACTATCCTGTAAGTAATTCTAAACTTTTCATCTATAGTTACATGGTTTTAAAGTAAAATTCAGGACAAGTTACACTCATTGTGTAAAAATTCTAAGTCCCCAAGCTAATGTGATAAAAGGAGTGCTCCCTTAATTGTTATAGACTAAATGGATTCCAATTGTTTAAAATGGTTACAATTAATCTGATAGTAATTGTAACAATCAAAATAATAATGTATGTTATTTATTGAGCAATTTCTATGAGCCAGTATTCCAGTTCTCTACTGCTCTATAACAAACCACCCTTAAACTTAACAGTTTAAAACAATTTATTATTATCTCTCATGCTCTGCGTGTTGACTGGACTCAGCTGATCAGTTCTCACTTGAGGTCTCTAAGCAGTTGCAATCAGGTGGTAGCTGGGACTGAAGTTATCTTAAGGTTAGAATCAGCTGGGAATCCAAGATGGCTCCCTCACTTGGCTGTCAGTTGATGCTATCATGGACTGGTCAATTGGGTTAACTGATGCTGTTCCCTACACAAGGCCTCTCCAAGTGGGTTAGGTTCAGTGGTATGCTAGATCTGGCTTGTGGTGTACTCAAGCCAGGTTGTATCAACTTGTGAGAACCAATTGTTAAATTTTCAGGAAGTTTGTGAGCTGCTTTTTAAACACAGCCATTACCAAAACCTAAATTATATAAATTTATAATTAAATAAAAAATATAAAAAATAATGGTGATACTCAAAACTTATAACTTCCTAATTATTTTGCTACATTTTAATAACCTAAGCTCTTATGATTTTTTAAATATCTATTGTATCTATGCATCTTTTACCAACTTCATGTTCAGTGACTCTGTTATAGTTTGTATTCAGCTGTGGAGGAAGTATTACACCAAGAAAATCAGCAAATGCTATGAATCATTACTTTTTTTTTGGTAGAGCTGGTTGTTAAACAGTTGCTAGCACACCACTATTTGGGCTACTTATGGCATAGTGTCTGGGTTCTGAGAAGAAGAATGCCAAATGAGAGTGTACCAAGAGAATGGAAGCAGAACCTTCCAGTCTCCATCAAAGTTAGTGCCATAGTTTGCAGTGTCACTACTGCCACATTCTAATGGCCTAAGCTGTCACAAACCAGCACTGATTTAATTGCCAATTGACAAGGAGAGAATGAATCAATGGAGGACATTTGGGAGACAAGATTACACAGCCAAGGAATTATACATACATTTTCTCATTTAATCATCACAATAACCCTATGTGGAGGGTATTACTATTATTCCCTTTCTACAGATTAAGAAACAAAGACACAGGGATTCTAACCCAGATTTAAATCCAGGCCTGTTTGATTTCAAAGCTTGTGTTCTTAAATATCACTTTCTTCTCCAGCATCTGTGCTTTTGTCTCTTTCCTCCTATTTCCTACTATAATTGGAATAGTAATGCTTTGCAGTTCCCCCTGACATGTGGGAATTACATGGTTCTGTCTCAATCACACACTATCCTGTTCCAACAGTGGGATGGACATAGACAAGAGAAAGTTTTTTGAAAAGTTCCAACCTCTCATTTAAAGTGTGATGAATCTTCAACATTATGGAGATAAAAATTGAACAGACCAAAGATACCACAGGCTTTTGAAATACGTGTACCTTTGCTAACTTTGTGATATTCAGGAGTTATGTGAAATGAACATTTAAGTGGGGAATTGAAGAGTTTTCTCGAAGCATTGTATCTAATGCTTGTCAGCAAGAGAAAAGATAATGTGTGTGTGTGTGTGTGTGTGTGTGTGTGTGTGTGTGTGTATATATATATATATATATATATATATATATATATATATATATATTTCAGGATGAATGTACTTTACTTTCCTTTACATTGTTCTCATTTTTCATTAAGCTCCTAACTTTCAAGGAGAATAGAAGGATTCCTCCAAAGCTAGTAAACTTGATACTTTATTTTTCAGTTATACATAACAGCCACCATCCAACTGTTCTCTTCTTTTGCAAATATGTTTTTATAAAGTGACTTCTGACAGTTCATTTTCTAAACCTCAACCCAATGCAATGTTTTTGTTGTTGTTATGGTTATTAGTTAACTTTTTCTTCCACAGAGAAATTTTCATTAGCATGTCTAAGAAAAATCCATCATTCAGAAGGACAGAGGTCAGCGTGAAACACAGACCCCTCCCTTTTTCACTCACTTCAAGCTTAGGCTGATCGAACATACCATTTTAAACAGGACAGAAAACAATGGTACTGTCCTATTTCAAACAGTATATATGGTCAACCTACTGACACCTTGAATTTAGCCCAGTAAGCCTAGGCTGACCATATGTACCATTTGAAATGGAACAATACTGTTGTATTATGTCCTGTTTCAAATGGTACATCTCTGCAACACTCCCTATTGCACCCCCTCATGATTTCAGATCTAGAAACCATCAGAGCTGTGTTTGCTTTTCTAATTCTTCTAGATATTCCTTGTCAAGTATCTCAAATTTACATCTTCTTCAAGGAAGGCAAGTCTGGGAAGTTCACTGCCTTAAAGCAATGCCCTGGCTCTTCTGCAGTGCCTACAATGCCTGTGCCTCAACTTCCAGCTATTCATTGCAGGATGGATCCACTTTGTGTAGTAGAGCTATGCCAGAGAAGGTGTGAATAAACTGAAATTTTATGAGGAAAAAATTTTTATGCATACTTAAAAAAACACTGATGAGCAGGGGCAGGAGTTTCAGAATGGTGTTGTAAGGAGGGGCTTAGAGAAAAGATCACCAAGAGAGAAACCAATTGCACTGGTCAAAATCAGCAAAGACAGTCACAGTCTCTGGAGATTGATGGGGAATGTTATGACAAATTGAGACATATTAATCAACAAAATCTATAGAAATTGGTAAGCACAATAGGAGGCATGGCATTTGAGCCACAAACTGCACTCATCCCCACACTCTGCCTTGTGGAAAAATTGTTTCGTTGGGCTAGACAACCAAGTAGCAGTCACCATCAAACTCAGGTCCCTGGGGTGAAAAAAACTGTTTGAATGGATTTGACAGTCAGTGAACATTGGCAGTTCCCATCTTTCCAACTCTGGATTGTAGAAGATCCATACTGGGCAGTGAGCAGCTGAGTGCCAGCCGTAAGTCCCCCTTCTTTCCAAATACACACACAGCTCCTGCTCCACAGGGACACCCTGGTGGCACATCTGGTGTAGGACGCATTCACCACAATTACTACCATAACCACCCCAAGCTCTTGCCTCATAAGACAGATATTTTTGCCCACCTTCAAAGACTGGCAACACTCTGCCTCTGCCAAGACAGACAGGTTTTAAATGAATCAGACCATAGAGCAACTTATGCCCCAAGAATATGTCAAAAACAACAGAGCAATCAACTGGCAATTAGGAGATTAACAGCTAGCTGTGATACCAATAGAGGCAAATCAGCCAGAAGTTAAGTGGAGAGATAGAGAAAGAGATAGCCTGAAAGAACCCAGTGAGAACCACAACCATCTTTGGTGGTCAGGGAAAATGTATACATGCCAAAGGCGGCATCTTTTAAGGAGAAGAATCAGAGGATGTACATTGCAGGGGAACTAGATTTCACTGAATTAGTCTAGCCAATGATATTTTTTACATAAATAGAAAAAGCAATTTTAATGATCATATGAAACCACAAAAAAAAAAACCAAATAGCCAAATCAATCTTCAGAATGTAGAACAAAGTCATCATCACGCTACTTGATATCAAAATATATTACAAATCTACAGTAATGAAAACAGTGTGGTATTCATAAAGACAGACATCAGGTATATCTGGAGTATATCCAGCCATATAATATGAAAAATAAATGCATTTATTGAAGAAGATATAAGATAAAAGAAATATTGTACACAGGACAATGATGCCTCAGTCCCCTTCAAAGTAGGCACCTTAAGACCTCACATAGTTCTCCCAGTGTCGCTTCCACTGTTCAAAACACTCTGCAAAATCTTTTGTTAGGAGAAGGAGGAGCAAGATGGCAGCATGAGAGGATGTCCCTGAAACCTCTCCTGCAAATTACAAACTGAACAGCCAAAATTCAACATGGGAATCTCCAAGTGACACAGCCTCATCTGTGAGATCCAATCACTGCAAGAAAACAGCTAAAGGTCAGAGAAAGAGAGGCACATGGGAGAAAATGGAAGGGAGCAGTGTGAATAAGGAAGGGAATAGTGTGGAGAAGGAACTGCAAAAGCCTGGGGTTGGCAGAAGAAGGACTAAGGAGCAGGCTAGGGAAAAAGGACTGAAGCATAGCATGATGCAGGGTGGGCAGAGGAGCAGACAGTGGAGGCCCCGTGATAGGATGAGATAAAGCAGCGCCCATCCCCCAAGCTCCAGTATTTTCCTATCAGAGGACTGACCTTGCTTGGTGGCACACAGCCATCTGAACTTCCATGCACTATTGATGGAGGGCCAAGCTTGAATTGCGGTGCACACCAAGCAAAGCTGGACACTCTCCTGACAGAGAAGCAACCTTATGCTTCAGAGTGCACCCAACATGGCCCTGAGTGCTCCTCATGGAGAGACAGGCCTGTTTCACAGCTGAGCCAACACCAAGAATAATGAGCAAACTTGGGACAAACAGCAGTGATGAACCACACTACCCCCATTGCTAGGCAGAAATTGTGAACATGGAGTGTGGCTGCTTCCCTGTGCCCTTCCTCAAACAACCAAATTATCCTGTGCCACAAACAAGCCCTAAGACCTTCCCAACAAACTCCACCCCAATAGGGAACCAGGAAGGGGGCTGTGGGAAACTGTAAAACAAAGGCACAGCAGCCTCTGTCTTCACAGATCTAAGAGACAGAGAATATCATTGTCCACCACATTTCCCCAAAGAGGAACATCAAAACTAAGGCAACTGAGTCAAAGAGTAGAAGCCCCACCCTCCAGGAAAGCTCTAAGACTGAGAAAAATCTCAAAACCAAGAAAAAATTCTATAAGACACTGCAATGACACTAACTGGGAAGTAAAAAATAAAAAAGAACTCTGCATAACCACTAGTGGGAAATTATGCTAAGCAAAATAAGCCAGACAGAAAAAATCAAGAACCATATGACTTCATTCATGTGTGGAATATAAAACTGAAAGCAACAAAGAAAAACCAAACAAACTCATGCACACAGGTGAAAATTTTGTGGCTACCTGGGGGCAAGAGGGGAGAAGGTGTGAGAGGAGGGAGGGGGAGCCAAATATATGGTAATGGAAAGAGAACTCACACTGGGTGGTGAATATATAATGCAACAAATAGATGATATACTGTATAATTGTACACCCGGAACCAATGGAATTCTTGTTAACTAATGTCACCACATAAGTCTAACAATAAAAAAGTGTAATAAGAAACAAAGATGAACATTTTATAATGGTAAAGAGGAAATACAAGAAAAAGAACACATGATACTCATCAATATATATGCCCCCAACTAGGAAGCACCAACATTTATAAAGCAATTACTTAAAGATTTAAAAGGTGAAATTGACAAAAATGCAATTATAGTAGGGGACCTAAACACCCTCATAACAGTGATGGACAGTTAATCCAAACATAAAATACAAAGAAAAATATCAGCTCTAAACAATACATCACAACAATTGGATACAATTGACATTTACAGGACACTCTATCCTACAACACAAGACTATACATTCTATTCTAGTGCACATGGAACATTCTCAAGGATAGACTACATGCTGTAACACAAAATTAGCCTCACTGAATTCAAGAAAATTGGAATCACCCAAAGTGTATTCTCAGAACACAAAGCCTTAAAATCAAAGGTCAACTGCAAATAAAGAAAAGCAGAAAAAGAGACACATATACATGGACATTAAACAACATGTTATTAAAAATGACTGGATCAAAGAAGAAATAAAAGAAGAGATTTAAAACTATGTAGAAACTAATGACAATGAATGTACAACATATCAAAATTATTGGGATGCAGTGAAAGCAGTAATAAGAGCGAAATTTATATCATTACAGGCCTATTTGAAGAAATAAGAAAAAACACAAGTAAACAACCTAATATCCCACCTTATATAACTAGAAAAAGAAAGAACCAAAAAGCCCAAAGTCAGCAGAAGGAAGGAAATAATAAAAATTAGAGCAGAATTAAATGAAATAAACAACAGAAAAACGATAGAGAAAATTAATGCAACCAAGAGCTGGTTTTGCGAAAAAAATCATTAAGATCGACAAACTCCTGACTAGACTCACCAAGGGACAAAGAAAAAAAAAACATGCATAACCAAAATTAGAAATGAAAGGGGAGAATTACCACTGATACCACAGAAATACAAAAAAACCCTGCAAAAATATTATAAAGGACTATATGCCACCAAATTTAACTTCCTGAAGAAATGGACAAGTTTCTAGAAACATACAGTCTACTTAGACTGAACCAAGAAGAACTGGACAATCTAAATAGACCAATCAACCGTAAGGAAATTGAAACAATCATCCAAAACCTCTCCAAAGGCAAAACCCCAGGACCAGAAGGTTTCACCAATGAGTTTTATCAAGCATTCATAGAGGAACGAATGCCCATTTTCCTTAAACTCCTCCAAAAATTGAAGAAGAGGCAATACTTCCCAGCTCATTCCACAAGGCCAACATAACCCTAATACCAAAGACTGGTAAGGATAACACGGAAAAAGAAAACTATAGACCAATATCTCTGATGAACATAGATGCAAAATCCTAAACACAATACTAGCAAATAGAATACAACAATGCATTGAAAAGATTCTGCACCATATCAAGTGGGATTCATCCCACGAACACACGAACAGTTCAACATACACAAATCAATCAAAGTGATACACCACATAAAAAAAGTAAAAGATAAAAACCATATGATTATATCAATTGATGCAGAAACAGCATTTGACAAGATGCCACATCCATTTATGATCAAAATATGAATAAAATGGGTACAGAAGGAAAGTACCTCAGCATAATAAAAGCCATATATGACAAACCCACAGCCAATATCATACTGAACTGGGAAAAACTGAATCCTATTCTCCTAAAATAAGAAATAAGACAGGGATGTACCCTGTCACCACTGCTATTCAATATAGTGCTAGAAGTTCTAGCCAGAGCAATCTGGCAAGAGAAAGGGAAGAAAGGCATCCAAATTGGGAGAGAAGAAGTTAAACTATCACTTTTTGCAGATAACATGATTTTTTATATAGACAATTCTAAACACTCCACCAAAAACTACTATTATAAATAATAAACAAATTTGGTAAATTTGAAAGATATAAAGTCAATATACAAAGAACAATTAAATTTCTATATACCAACAATGAAATTTCAAAAAAAGAAATGAGAAAAACATACCTTTTGTGATTGTAACAAAAAGAATAGAATACCTAGGAATAAACTTAACAAAGAACATGAAGGACAGATACTGAAAAAGATAAGACACATTTGAAAGAAATTTAAGAGGACACAAAGAAATGGAAAGATAGTTCATGTTCATAGATTGGTCGAACTGACATAGCTAAAATGGCCATATTACCCAAAGCAATATACAGATTTAACACAAATCCCATCAAAATTCCACAGACATTCTTTCAAGAAATAGATAAAAGAATCATCAGGTTTTATGGAACCACCAAAGCAATCTCACGTGGGGGCATCATACTTCCTGATTTCAATTTATACTACAAAGTGCCAATAATCAAGACAGCTTGGTATTGGCAGAATAACAGATATACCGACCAATAGAACAGAATTGAAAACCCATAAATAAAGCCATGGATATATGGACAGTAAATGGTGCTGGGAAATTTGGAAAACCACATGCAAAAGAATGAATCTGAACTGCAAAGTCACAGTATAACAAATTCTAAGTGGATTAAAGACCTCCACATAAGACGCAAAACAATAAACTGTATACAAGAAAACATCATTACTAAACTTACAGACTTTGGGTTTAAGGAGGACTTTATGATCCTAACCTCAAAGGCAAAGGAAGTAAAAACAAAAATAAATGAATAAGACTATATCAAACTAAAAAGCTTCTGCATAGCAAAATAAACCACCAACAAAGCAAAAAGACAGCAAACCGAATGGGAGAAGATATTTGCAACAATGCCTGAGATAAAGGGCTAATATCTAAAATATATAAAGAACTTGTACAACTCAACAATAAAAACCAAACAATGCAATTAAAAAATGGACAGAGGACCTGAATAGACATACAAATGGTGAGCAGACATGAAAAAATGCTCAACTTCACTAGCTATTAGGGAAATGCAAATCAAAACCACAACAAGATACCACCTCACACCTGTTAGAATGGCTGTAATCAACCACTCAAGGAATAACAAGTGTTGGAGAGGGTGTGGAGAAAAAGGAGCGTTCATACAATGCTGGTGAGAATGCAAACTGGTACAACACTATGGAGGACAACGTGGAGGTTCCTCAAAAAATTAAGAATATAGGTACCATATGACCCAGCAATCCCACTTCTGGGTGCCTACTCCCAAAATTTGAAAATCTTTGTCCACTAAGATATATGAACCCCCATGTTCATCACAGCACTGTTCATAGTGGCCAAATCATAGAAACAGCTGAAGTGTCCTTTGATAGACGACTGACTGAAGAAGCTGTGGTACATATACACAATGGAATATTACTCAGCCATAAGAAAAGATGAAATAGGGCCATGTGTATGGATGGACCTTGAGACCATCATGCAAAGTGAAATAAACCAGACAGTAAAAAACAAGAACCGTATCATTTCACTCACTTGTGGAACATAAAGCTGAAAGCAACAAAGAAGCAAATACTCATAGATACAACCAATAGTTTAGTGGTTAGTGGTTTTCTGAGGCTTGGGATGGGGCTGTGAGAGAAAGGACAACGTCTCAAATATATGGTGATGGAAAGAGAACTGACTCTGGGTGATGAACACATAATACAACACATAGATGATATAATGCAGAATTATATACATGGAACCTATGTTATTTTTACCATCCAATGTCACCCTAATAAATATAACAATATAAATAAATAAATAAATAAATAAACAAACAAACAAACAAACAAACAAACGTATGTTCTGGAATGAGTGGTGATGATTGCACAATCTAGAAAATATACTAAAAACCACAAAATTATACATATTGAATACATAAATTTAATAATATGAGAATGTCTCCATAAAAAATTAAACAAAATTGAGGTATCAATTTCAGCTTATCAAATCACCAAAGATGCAAAAGCCTGATAACATACTGTGTTGATGAAGATGTTCTGAAACAGGCACTTCAATACCTTGCAAGTGGGTGTAGAAATTGGTGCAACTATTACAGAGAGCATTTTGACATCATCAAAAGTATGATCGACTCTGGGTGTTGAATACATAATGCAATATATAGATGATATATTATAGAATTGTACACTTGAAATCTATATAATTTTACTGACCAGTGTCACCCCAATAATTTTAACAAAAAATTTTTTAGAAGTACAATTGAGCCAGCAATTGTACTTTTAGGAATTTATGCTTCAAGAATACCCAGATTGCTCAAAATGACATATGAATGATACCCATTGCAGCAACTTTTTAAAAAGATAAAGTTATTAAAAACTTAAATGTCCACCCATAAGAAGCAGGTTAAAGAAATAAATTGTGGTATATCTATGCAGTATAATACAATGCAGTGAAAAAAAGAATGAGGAAACTCTTTGTATACTAAATACAATAATTTCTCCAATATATTTTTAGGAGAAAAAACAAGGTGCAAAACAACATGTACAGTATGCTTCAGTTTGTGTACAAAAAGAGAGGGAAAATATATATAGATATATACATTTATTGTGTATCTGTGTGTGTGTGTGTGTGTGTGTGTGTGTGTGTGTATATATATATGTAGACACATATATAGAAATATCCTTATATATGCATAAAATATCTCTGTGGATATTAGTTGAATGGTGGGGATCAGAAGTGTGAAAGAAATGTTTCACTGTATAATTTTTGTTTTTTCAATATCGAACTATGTGAAGTATTATATGTTAAAACATTTAAAAATTAAAATAAATTGAAAAATAATTATTAGCCAAAAATTATAAAATAAAAAATTTATAAAACAGAAACACTGATAGTCTTAAACTTATCATACCCTACTCCTACTTCAATCAATATTTTCTGAAGCTGAATTTTTGTAAAGTAGGTTTTCCTAAGTGAGGGTTTGCCTGTACTCTCTCTGGTCTCACATCAAGTAGATTAACTGAGGTTCCATTACTTCTCCAGTGTGTACAGAACATTCTTACCATCACTGACAGTAATATTACCAAGATCCAGAATCTTATCAGGAAGTCCTTGGAGGAATTTGCATTGTTTAAACTTTGGTTTTTCCCACTGAGATTTGCCTGTGTTGATACTGATTGAGCTGAAAAAGAGAGAAGAGGGTAACAAGAAGTTTTCTCATTGGAGGATGAGGCCAGAATAGTCTTAAAGCAAATGGTAAAGGATCAGTTTATCTTTTGCATGCCTCCCTCAGTCTCCTGCCTGAGATAGCAAAGGTGGGAGTCCAGTGTTAGGAACATGAAGAACGTGTTATTCTTGGGGAGGAAGTGAATCTAGCATCCCCATGCAGGAGGTATAAACAGGCAAGAGAGCCTTAGATTTGGCATGTTAATGTCCAGAAGACCAAGAGTCAAGGCAGAGATATTGCCTCTGGAGATGACTTCTTTCCTTCTTTCATGTTAGGATAGGGTCTCTATCTCAGCATATTAATTTACTCAAGCCAGTTAATATAGTATACTCTGTAGCTCATTGGCCCTCATCATCCACTCTCCCCTATGCGTCATCCAATTCAAATCAGTTAATTTCAAGTCAGCTATCACATTTATTGAGCACCCACTATGTTCTAAGACTTGTAGTAGGTAGTGAACAAATAGGGCAGGGCCTCATCCATTGAGGAGCTTGTAACTTAGTGGTTTGGGACTGTAAATGTAGCTGCATTTAATAGGCAAGATATGAGATAGGAAACTGATTCTATTAAACCACCAAGCAAGGAAAACTTATTTGCAACTTTTCAGCTAAGCTGTTCACTGAAAGACAGAGATGGAGAAAGCACCCCCATCCCCACTAAGCAGAGCAAATAGCACAAGCAGAGAAAAGCATAAAGAAACACTCATTGAGTACACAAGAGCAAATGACCCTTTTGACTGGAACATGGTAAAGAAGGACGTCTGCAGGTTTTGAGTACTATACTTAAAGTTTTGGACTTAATTCTCGAGTCAATGTGGAACCAGAGTGAGAAAGTGACATGATGGTAAGCATATTTTAGGAAAATCACGATGGCATCAGTATGGAGTATAGCAGGGGGTTAGTGGACAGTAAGAAGGCAAAGAGACTGTTCTAAAAGTAGACAAAAGATAATAAGGGTCTGCACCAGTACAGTAGTAGCATGGCTGGAAAAGAAAGGCTAAATGTGAGCTATGATTGTGACCCATAAAAGCTGCATGATTTGCTCACTGATTAGATATAGGGAGGAAGAGGTAGACTACAATTCAAGATGTTGCCTTCCAAAAGAGAGTTTTTAAGCCTCTGTCTGTCTCTCAGGTCTGCCCACTAACTTAATAGCATAAACCATTAACAGCAGAAAGAGAAGTAGGGCTTACAATTTTAAGAAGAAAAATGATTAACTCAACAATAGAAAAGTGACTTAGTGAATTACTATGACCCATCAACGAGGTAGCCCTGAGTTTGTTTTTTTAAGTGGTCCTTATGAAGATGAATGTGAAACATGGAAAATGTTGATAAACCACTGAGTGAAAGGGTAAATTCTATTATTGATATGAAGACAGTGATTACCACTACATAAAACTTAAAGGAATGCAGTGAAAGGCTAGATAAAAAAAATATGCCAACCTCAAAACAACTGTGTTCAGGTGATGGGTTTATGAGTGACTTTTTTCCCCTTTCATCTTCTTGAAAAAAATTTCTGGAATGTTATTAGGTGGCATTGTATGCTTAAGCAGGTCCAAAAGATTAAAGAAAGATTGACAGTAGAGGGGGAGAGAGGGCACATACTCAGACAAATGGTACAGAAACGTGCCCCCAATTAAGCATATCTTTGTGTATCTGAACTAGCAATTAGAATTTGGCCAGTACATACCAAATTCTAGTAGCGTTTCCAGATTCATTCTTTAGGCATCTAGTTTGGGCTATTTCAGTAGGGTTTGTTAAAGACCACTTATATGTCCCTTTGTATTTAGAGGCTGTCTCCTCAGCTTTACACTTTCCTGGCTCTATAGGAAACAAACAAACAAACAAACAAACATATGCACATTTTAAAGGGGAAAAGGCAATTAAAAGTATCATAACCATCCATTACAACCCATCATTATTACCCTGCACACAAACATCAGCAAATAAAAGAAGGAACTTTTTCCAGGCCATTTAAAGCAGGTTTAACTGAAAGTAGCATTAAGTGGAATCTTTTTTTAAAAAAATAAGCCAAGCCTCCCAATACAACCTCACATTTAGTCCTTTTCATTAAAACTGCTATTACAGTTGACAGAGTAGGTTTTTGGTTTTGTTTTTAAAAACAATACTCATGACTTGAAGAAATTCAAGCCAGACAGAGGTATAGAGTAAAAATCAAAGGTCCCCACCTGTCAGTTTCCTTCCTGAGTTCTCCACTGTTAATAGTATGAGATGCAATGACAGGAGACTGAAGCCTGATTTCTCATTCTGGATGGCTCCTCTCTTCTTAATGGACTCTGGGGTAGATTGGTTATAATAAACTCAATGTATCTGCCATCACCAATATATACAGGAGATCTCTGTTCTGATATTAGTGCTGAGGGCAAGGTATCGTTGCCAAGTATTGTCACCCTAAAGGAGATGTGACCTAGGCTAAGTTTATGTGCTAAGTTCCCAGTATTTGCTGACCACTCCCTGGGATTGTGACCCTGATTCTGAACATCTTTCCTTCAGGTGTTCACAGAGTGGTCCAAGAAATGATCCAGCCAGTCATGCCCAGCCATCCCAGTTTCCTCCTCTGAGTAAAGTTGAAAGATGCACTCTGCTCACTTTCAGGATACTGTTCATTTGCATGGTGGCTCTGCCTGTGGCAACACTTCTCTGCTTTCCATTTCGCTGTCATTCACAATCACAGCCTGTCCTCTGCCACCTAGTTTGTTGTCAAGGATTGTGCATTCTAATGCTTATGTGTGTTATTTGGGTGAGCTCAATATTTTTACCAAAGTCTATTGGGGAAAAGGAAGAAAGCTGGCAGCAATGGGAAGAAAGTGAAGTGGCCTGATAGTCTTGCTCTTTTGCCGTTAAAACCTTGCTCATATAAAAAGAAAATGTCAATGAGAAATTCTGGACTGTTCCCAGATCACTTTCCAAGATGAGTAAGCTGGTTAAGTCAATGAATAAATTAACAACTATCTATTGTGTAGCTATTGTGTCTAATAAGGAAGCTCTCCAGGTCTCCAGGTGTTAATGCAAGACAGATGATCCTTCCATTTCAGTGATGGGTTGACTACTGCTGAATTTCAGAGCTGACCAACAGTCTCTGGTAACCCCACTGGAACTCTGTTTTTCTGTATTTCTTTTTTGTTTGTTTGTTTGTTTGATAAGCTCTTAAAGATAGAAAGCTTGTCAGGGCAAGTGGGCACTGACATGTGGAAAGGAACATGAACACCATTTTCTCCTGCTCTGAACTCAGTAACTCTTACTATGTATGCATTTTAAGCTTTATAATAAGGAGAGTGAATGTACATGGAAATAACCCCCCCAAATTACCTAGTTTTTTATGCAATGTGTTCAGACTTTACTAATAACGTCAATTGATCTTGCGTGAAGTTTCCATGTATGAAGTTGCCATGTATTTTACTTTTGATCCTGTTGATTAATTCAGTGGGTACTAAAGAAGAATTGGCCTTTATGATGACCTGACAAACACATGTAAAAAGCATTTTTAAAAAAGGAATGACATTGCTGTTAGGTCAACAGAGTGCAACTTCACCTGTTGTGATGAAATTCTGTACAGACTATTTAATTGGTAGCCCATAAATAGCAAATTTTAAAGCTAATACATGGCAAATTTTAATAAATTATGTAAGACATCATATTGAAATCTTCTGATAACTTTTCTTGTGTTCAAAACAAACAACTAAAAACCCATTTTCCAAAGAATAGTCAACATTTGCATTATGTTGAAATTGACTAGCCATGCTATTTTTCTAAGAGTTTGTGATAATAGAGAAAATGAAGTACTCAGGATTTATTATTTCACTTCCTGACCTCTATTTATATTACAAAGCATCAATAGTCAAAACAGCTTGGTACTGGCAGAGGAACAGAAATAGAGACCAATGGAATAGAACTGAAAACCCAGAAATAAACCCACAAATATATGGACAAATAATTTTTGAGAAAGGAGCAAAAAACATACAATGGGGAAAAGACAGCCTCTTTAGTAGGTGGTGCTGGGAAAACTGGAAAAACATATGCAAAAGAATGAACCTGAGCTATGAACTCTCTCCATATACAAAA